>NMRA01000116.1:691290-704764 GCA_002633005.1 Phoronis australis
TTCTTTGTTGCATTATAGTAACTGGTCTTGGCTAATTATCATTTTATGGCCTGGTTATCCATTCAGCCCAAAGTAGTTCCAGAGGTGGCTTATCAGCCAATTATTCACGCATGCTGACTCACAATAGAAGCCTGATAAGAGTGAAGGTGGATAAATGCGGTGTTCCTACAGTTTCTTGTTTTAGTGGATGTGTTCACGACATGGGGTCCACTGAGTATATTTGGCCCAAGAATTCCAATTAAAAAACCCAGGTCAGAAATTTTGTGGAAATTTTTGACCTGTAAACAAGAAGGCCCAATGTGGTTTTGAGAGGAATTCAGCAGCCTCCATTTTCTTCCCACCACTAACAGCTAACGGCAGCCTACATTTTCCCACCCGTGACAAACAGGTATAGATGGACTTAGCTAATTGCACTTCTGGACTACTTGGCCATTTAGTAAACGGTCAATACACAATCATCATGTGGTAAACGATCATCCTGAGAAACATTGTAGTTAACACTAGACTACGTAAGTCGTGCGTACAGTCTCTGCATTGAGATGTTTTTAGTAAAATGTTGGTGTTTTGTTGACCCATGCGTCGATCGATCGTTGAGCCAGATCAGCCACCGAGACGACTTTCACTCACAGAACAATAAGACACGAATCAAACGTTCTCCGTTAGAAATGCACCTACATGTAAAAGAAATCCTAGCAAAAATAGATGAGTTGACCTAGCATAAAAACCAAACAAATCGATAACTTACTTCAGAAATAGGGTACTTAAGCCGATCAAGACGACGATGTGCTTTCGAAATCAGCTATCATTGTTTTGGCTTTAGTGACCTTTCACCTATCTGAGGTCATCGGGCTATTCCAAATAAGGCAACGCAATGCATTCTGGGACTGTAATGTCGGCCTTGACGAGCATGTATATTCCTCTCTTTCAGACAACCACAGTAATTTTACAGTCAGAACTGAAGATGATGGGCACCGGAAAACAGTTCTAAGATAAGCTGAGTGGGTTTAAAAGTAATAGAGTATCATCAAGTCTCAAACAGGCGAAAGCAAAAAAAGGTATTGAATCCTAAGACATCTGAGTAACGTTCAGTATACACAACAAATCAAGATCATACAAGTCTTTGTGACACTTTGCCATACATTTTAAGTGAAGTAGGTGATGACGCTGAAGAACAATCATGTTGGAAAAGCTAAAATCAAATGTAAAACAGCATCATGATTAGTTTGATATTCTTACTTGTTTCCCCATCACTAAATCTAGAGCTCATTCTACAGGTATTACAGACTGACCACGCATACAGACAAAATGTACAGACCAAGCAAGTCACTGGATGGAAAAAAACGAGGATGTGAAGAATCAATATGCATGCAAGAATTTGTTGCTTTTCCAGAGTACAAGATGAGCAATCTATTAACCTTCACTTTCGGTAGAACCTATGAATGGCAATAAAATTTCAGCCACAGGGCAGTGAAAACACGTGACAAAATTGTGAAAGTTCATAGCATTCAGTACTGAGACATACTCTAAAAACACAAACCAAAATGAATGTTTTTTAAGAATATGCATTGTGTGCTTTTAAGCCTTTACTTCAGCTAGTACAAACGTGGTTTGCTCTAGTCTGAAGTTCCTGATTTTAATTTGATGTTATACCTGGTTATGCTAATGGTAAAACAGATTCACTAGCTACATTTTCCATAGTCATCTTTTATCCAACAACCATCATATTATATCACAGAGAAAAGATGTCAGAGTCCCTTCGCAACGACTTGATGTTTCCTAACTAGGAGCAAGTGTCTGTTGAAACTACATATTTGTTGCTCTGCTAATACTAGAGAAACATTCAGCTCATGCCACGAACAAGGTGATAATAATTTCAATTGCAGGAGCGTTCCCTGCTGCTCATCACTTTCAAAATATTCTAATTAAAGAACCATGAGATTTTTAGGTTTGCAAAAATGATCACGCTTAACCAATCTTGATATACTTCCGGCGTTGTAGGAGGATGCTCAACACTTAGCTTGAAGCCAAGTTGCATTTGGCTACTTGCTGAAAATCCCAGGTCGCCACAGGAAATCTGACGTCGTCCAAAACTGATGTTTGTCATCAGAATAGTTCGCTAAAAAAGGTTGTGTCGTACTCCATTCTTGGGAACTTACGTCGCATATCCAGAATGCAGGTGATCATATACACTGTAGGCGCTAGTTTAACTCATCTTGCATGATTATCGCCACCTTCCACCTGTTTACTTCTTTATGTAATTTTAATGCAAGTTTGACAATTGCTAACTGCTGTGGTGGAAAATGCACTGATTTCATGAAATAAACGAAGCAATTGTAAAGAAAGGTATCAAATCTAAGAAAACTGTTTGTAACTTAAAATTTGGCAGTCAACACAAACTTTGAAACAAATTTCGAGGGAATTATTGTCTGACTTTGATACTCGCAGTGGTGACTTCGTGGTGACTTGGAATTTTTCCCAGGTGACCACACAATATGAAGTTCACCAAATCAAGCACTGTAAGACATAATTGTCTCAGGTTATGTTACTGAAGCTTAATACGTAATAATCATCAAGCATTTTGGTTATGTAGGACCCCATCAAAATGTCCATCTTTGGAACATCTTACAAAATGCTGATTGGATTCACGTGAAAATATGCTTTATAAACTAATCCCCAGCAAGAAGTCAGGAATGTTTTTTAAAATGTTCCACATTTGTGTGAGGGGCTACCAGAATGTAGGAATTGCATAAATTTCATGACTTTTTTACATTGCATAAAACAAAACGAAACGGTAATTTAGCAAACTGTAACGGCATTTTTGAGATTTATCTTGAACATTATGTTATACAACGCCAAGTAAAATTCTACAGTTTTGTAAATATTTGACTTAATGTACAGACTTGTTCATAAGGCACTACAAACTATACTTTCAGCAAACAATATGGCAAACGTTGTCAGTTAACAACACTTACGAATCATACACCCTACTACATTTCAATGATTCTGTTATAGACACCAGACTACTTAGTATGCCCATCCTCTGTTTTTAGTATGTGTCACAACAAATGCTGTATATGAAGTGGTGGCTGGTTCTCGAAAATGAAAAACATTGCATCCTTGCAGAAGGCTTTATCAGTCCTGAGAGAGCACAATAAAGAATGGAATCCAAGATGTTTTGAAGTTGATGAATCTGATATAGAAACTCAAGCAATTAAAACTGTGTAACTTTGTTTTCAAGTACTTTCTTACTTTACACAGTAGTAATGACATTACTGAACTGGTAAATGTTTTGTAAGAGCCCCAATTTAATGCCTATAGCATTCCCCATTTTCCGTTAAACTGCTTGGTCACAACACACTACTGTTCTCCGTATACGATATATAGATTTCACCGCTAATCTTAAGCATTGCATAAAACCCCATTAGGTTCACACAAGGTTTTGGCCTTAAAGGTACAAAAAGGAAAATTAAACCACTTCACTTGCTGAGATCTGAAACTTTGTTATAACTAGAGACCCTACATGTTGCTTTTCAGATGAAATGACAACACAGCCCACCATACAGGAGAAACAGTTCCTTTTAAAATCTGAATTATATTTGCATACTTACGTATTTTGACTCTTAAAAATGACCAGAAAACATAACTAGGCGTTCGTAGGGGTGGTTCCAATTTTACTTCTTTTGTTATTTTTTCAAGCATTTTACTTGTTACAGCCAGCGAATACACGTTTGCTAGAGATCACAGATTTAACTTTCGTATCTGTAACAAGTCTTGCTACAATTTCAAAGACCAGGGCTACTCATATTTACTGTCCCAAATATCCTTTCTAAACCTCTAGTAAGGCCAAAGACTAATTTCACAGCAAAAGGTCGATGAAAGAAAATCCATTTGTAACACCAAACATGGGTTGTAAAGCCCCTAGAACTACGTACTTGTTAATTTTCTGTGTGTGTGTGCAGAGATCTTTCTTTGTGACTTCCACAGGGAAGACGCCTGGTATCACTGGGTATACTCCTACATTAACTGAGTGGTGGCACACAAGGACGAAATTCTTACTGCTTACTTCCCTTCGAGTAAGACCACAACACTGAAAATGCCCATGGTCTTCATGAATAAACACTGCTGAAGCTTGACAGTGATATGATGAGAAAGCAAAATAATGTTATTATTAAGTAACATTGTCTGCTACATGAGGACTCATCTTTAAAATAATACCACAAAATAAAACCTTTAAGTTTCAAACTATAAAAGACAACCAGTTAAGATCATGAAGGTCAATGTTTGCAGAATTCAAAGACTAACTGTCATATGTGTTGAATTCGAGAAATTCTCTGCTAAAACAATAACACTTCGAGAGGAAGTAAAGACAGGCCTCCCGTTCAGTAACGCTAGGACCTCGCTAAAAAGCAAGACTTAGCGAGATTACGTGAAATACTGCCGTGTATTTTAAATGAAACGTGACTTTAACTAGGTTTTAGCCAGGTCCTAGCGTAGGTCCTGGCGTCTACTGAACGCAGGCAGGGAATCCCTCTTGACAGAACGCATGCACGTGACATACGTCACTTCCACCTAGATTGGCTGGTTGACATTGTCCCGCTCCCAATGTCTGGTCAACTTTCGAACGTAAAGAAAAATACTCCAAACTCATCCAAAACTCACTGTATTTAAAAAACCTTCAAGAAAGCTTATACGCCACGACATGATACAGGTTTTATGCAAGATGAGTAACGTTTACTTTTCTTATTTTATACTATTTTTCACGTTCCAAGGCACTTTAACGGAGACCCCTATTTCACAGTAATTTGGTAGTACATTCGCGGTGCGAATTCGCCTTTTAAAATGGGCCCCATACGCTCAAACCTCGTATTCTGCCGGGTCTCGATCCTATCCCCAAGGATTTCCAACCAAACTAACTAGCTTTTTGGTTTCTTTTTGATTCGAACTTTACCGTTCCACGGTATTTTTCTTGCTTACTCTTTTAGTTATTTGTCAAAGCCCAGATGACGAGGGAAGCTAATGATGTGCTGTAGGTTCGTAGATTTTGTATTTTATGAGACAATTAAAAAATGCGATGTCATCTTTAGACCACCATAAGGTTTAAACTGGTGTTATAAACAAGGTTTTACTAGACCCCTGGTTCAAAAGTTAAACCAACTATGTGAAATGAAAATTCAGTATCTTTAAACCTGCCCGGTATAAGTCCAATTTCAACTACTCTTAGTTTGAAACCGACCTTCTTGAATTCCGCTAGCTGTATGTGGACCAACGTGAACGCTTACCTGAGTTTTCATTTGGTTACATAATACGTATTATCTTAAATCTCCGGCATTCCTAAATTGCAAGAAAAAGAGTTATTTCAAGCTATCTTTATTTATTAAATTAATGGTTCATAACGAAAGAGGTCGCTAATCACGTGCAGTAAATGTCCTCTTGCTTTGGTCTCACGCCTTTGTTTCATTCTCTTAGTAGCCGTCTATTGTTTTTATATCCGTTTTTGTACCCGACTTGTAAATTTGGGGAATTGTATAATAAGCTGGTAAAACTCATTCCAAATTCTAAAACATGCTTGGCGGAAGAAAATATGACCGACGGTACATTATGATCTTACTATTCTCCATTTTACAAATACGAACTGTTCTCAATCAACCACATTGCCAGCTCAGGTCTCAGTGGCAGATTTAGGGGGGGGGGGGGNAGTTCAGGGTGCGAATTGCTAACTAGCATATGCGTGCACCATGGGCCTTGAACAAACCCAGTTTACCGGTTTTTTTTTAGTAATAAGATCCACAAACCCAAAATTCGAGACCCCTGCATCCCTACATTTTAGGCTGGGCGCGCGCGTGTGGTGAAATTCACTGAGGTTATTCCTGTGCCCTGGCCCCCCTAACTCAAAATCCTGAATCCGCCCATGGGTCTGGCCCCGTATTCCCACAGGTTCATATAGCTGGGCTTCCAGAAGTGCTCACCCCAGTTACTCAAGTTTGAATGAAGCCCAATAGAGATGCCCGACGGCCTGATTGCACGCTGAAGGACTGCCAGCGGCCTCCCGCCAGCAGTATAAATAACACAGATATCCGGGAATCCATAAAAATGGCAAATCACTAGACAATACAGAAAGATCAAGGACGAATGATGTTGGCTATTACAACATTACCTCCTCCCTTAAAAAGTGTGGGGACCAACATCATTCGCCAAATATGAAAAACATCCTAAAAATTTAACAATATACCCCTTACCCAAAACGAAGCCACTACGACGAAGTACTGAGACCAAGAGTGTTAGTATGACAATTATGACAAATCCTTGGGAAGCAGACAATAACGCACATAGGTTAAATACGGATGGAGTGTACCAAAAAATTATAAAAAGAGTTCAGAATGCCAGCACATTCCGAACACATGAAGTAAATCATAAACAGAAAACCTAACAGGGTCTCAAGTCCCAACCCACCCCACAGGCGGATTTGGGGGGCAGGAGGCCCGCCCCCTCCCCCTAATTGGCTGTCGCAAGCAAAATGAAACTGCACCAGCTTTTAAACGTGAGGAAATATTGAGTATTGAGCTCAGTAACGAGGACCGGTAGCGGACAAAGACGAGGGGGAATGGCTCAAATCCCAGATCGCGGCGGAATCCTTTTCCCTTTTTGTTTTAGCTCTCCGATAGATTTTCCGAACACAAGGTCCACGTGCCCGGCCGGACCCCGCAACTTTCGGGCTTCCTGCGCGTCACATACTCTCACTCTCGCGCTACGGTGCTCAATTCCCCGAAGCAACATGTTGCCCCCCCTCTTATGGTATCCTAGATCCGCCACTGCACTCCCTGACAGGAGAGCAGTCAGCTAACGGGAAAAGTACTCGCTAGGGAGACTCCATGGACATTCGGGGATCCATAAAGGTGACAAATCACAAGACACCATAGAATGATCAATAACGAATGGAAGGCGCTGACGATTACAACAATATGCAAAAATCTAAAAACAACACTGCAGAGCTCTGTTTAAGCAATTGTTATATTACTGCTCAGTAGTTGCAGGAGGTCGCGGGCAGTGCTACGTAAAGCTGACTTTCCTGTGTTTGTAACTTTCATTTTGAGCAACAAAACACGTTTCCTGTTGAGGTGAACCAACAGAGCACTTATCCAGGTTGAACTGTCTACAGTCAGTTACCTACTAACAACTGGATACTCAAACGTATTTCACTGGCTATTGAAACCGTCTGATGTGTGACAACAGCTGTTAAAAGATTTCTTCAAAGGACCGTGTTATATCAAAGTAAGTAATAGGCCTATGTACGTGTCTCTCTTTTCTGTTATCAAATTACAAGCCTTTTTATGCAGTGTAGTACCTCGACCGCAAAAAAAAAGAAAGTTATTAATGCTCCTATTCTCGTTTCGACCTGAGGTTCTTGAACATCAATTCATGAACGATCCCTTACCGACGGCCATGTTATATGTGAACAGGTATTGACATACCAGCATGTACTACTGACCTGAGCATAAAACCTTTGTTACATGTTTGATAATTAATAGAAATTTTGTTGTCTATTGTCCAAATGTTTATTACCGTTTCTTTACGTATGAGACGGATACCTGGGAGCTGGGCTGGCTGAAGTGAACCATAACTGTCAGCTAACAGCTCACGACAACTGAAGGTATGGAAATACGAATGGCATAGTGAACTCAGCCGTGTGACATTGTTTTCCATATTGCACCCCGGTGTGACTAACAGTGCCCTGTAACATGGAAAATTCAAAATGTAGGTCAATGTCCACTCGATCATCAAACTGTCCCAAAATAGTTATGGTACTAAAATTGCAGCAGTTTAAATAACACTCAACATGCAATAAGGTCCCAAACATAACATCTGGTACAAAACTTTTAATTATGTGACGCTTCTGTCTCAGTTTTATTCGCTCAATATTTTATCGTCTCCAACTCAGGCGCCGATTTCTCGGAACTACTGTGTTGAATATCGCTGTGAATTGCCAATTCAGTTGAAAATCCACAGATTTCAAAAGCGTATCTGTATTTTTGGGCCTCTAACTCTGGTCACATTTGTTTAAAGATTGATGCATTATTTAGAGAGGGTTTGGGGCCCTAATACCCTTACGAAGAATTTTTATTTTCATTTTTCATTCTTCGTCCGGATCCAGTAGTTTGACCTTATTTTCTTGTAAAAACAAACCCCCAGCCCTTTATTGGGCCTATCCTATTGCCGCTGAGATGGCAAAATTGGTCCATTGCTGATGCCGTCCATTTTGCGTTGCATGGATTTTGAACCCAAGGTCGAAAGGAAACGTCCTTTTGGAATTCGGATACTGGGTGCTTCTTGGTCTGTTAATATCAGTTTTATTTTACAAAGTAACTTTTCACCCGCCTTAAAAAAATAAACTTGGACGTTCATCATGATAAAATCACCGATCCAAAACAATGTGTTCATTTTCTTCTTGTTTCACTGTTTCTACATTCCCCGTCTCGATTTTCCTAGTTTCTACATCATAATTTTATTGGTGTCTATGCCTCCGATAAATGTGCCACAACCTTCAACAAACACCACGGCAAACACTCTTACAATGACCACAGCAGTTTAAAACTCTCTAGAAAATGACTCCACTGTTTGTCCAGACTACCTTATTCCTTTAATAACTTTTGAATTGTCAATAAGCATCTGTCAAGTTATTTTTAAATACGGCTATTCATTGGGTACCTCGCCAGTAGAGCCAGTTCCTCTCGACTCACCCAAAACAGGACCTCCGGAGATCAAATGTGACCGACGCACCAGAAAATGGGACTGACGCACCTAAAACATGACCACCCCACCAGAAAACAGGACCGCCGGGGACTGAACATGACCGCCGGGGACTGAACATGACCGCCGGGGATTGAAATCATAATGACAAACAAGCTAAAATTTATTACCGGTAGGCCTACACAGATCATACAATGGAGCTATATTCCTATGCATAGGCAGGTCTTGTGCCGATTAATCCAACGAAATCTTTTGTGCGCAACAGGACACTTCGCTTTTTAACACGCGGCGCTTTTGAGTTTTAACCACTAACCAACCACGTTGCACGCTTTTAAGCTAAATAATTATAACTTTATCCACTGCGTAAGTTTTAGAACAAAATGAAAATCGTTTTCTCCAATATTTGACGTTTTAGTCAAGAAAAAAAAAACAAAAAAGGCGTTCTGGTTCTCGGGTGAAGCATCATAACTAACCTTTTTGTGGCAAAGCAGTATACTAAATATACAGCTTGGCGCCGATGTGGGTAAAACACTGAACACATAAAATCTTCACCGAATTAGTGTTATTAACGACACTCTTCCTTGAGTAAACTAAATTATTTATCGGCGCTCGCCGGGAAAATTGTCGTTCTGTCGTTATTCTGCTGCTAAAATTGAGATGCGTTCTTTTAGGTCGGCTTACATTGACCAGTTCCTTTTTTCACCGATTTTTCTTGTCTTCTACGAGGTTTCGTACATGGCACAACAAATTATCGGAACTGGTTTCATTTCGTCATAGATTTCAGTGGCGGATCTAGGATATCACAAGGGGGGGCAACATTTTGTCAGGCTGTAAGCATTTGCGCAAACCACGATTGTAGATGCGTGTAGCACCGAATGGGGGAACCCCCTCCCGCCTAGGAAAATTTTCTGTTTTTTCCTCTAAAAATCAAGCATCTTCCTTGATTCCTGAAGTATTATCCAAGAAAAAAGTGCAAAAAACAAGGAGAACGTGTCAAACAGGAAAAACCGCACGCACCTTGACTAGAACTCACGACCTCGCGGATAGAGCGCTCATGCTTTACCACTACACCACCACGATTTACCTACTAATTTGGGCTAAGAGACCCAGCACTTGTTTGTGGTCCACAGCGTTTGCGCGCGAAACCTACTTCTTTTTGTAATGCTTATTACACGTTTTATATTTTGTGCAATCGGTTCTTAACAAATTTGTTGTATTTAAAATAGTCTTCAAATGCCCAAAAGACCAAATCCGTTTTTCGTGTTGGCAATAATGCTTTGGAAATCGTCTTAAGTTAAGGTTTTGACAAAGAGAGAATTATGAGTTACTGAGTTATTTATTCACCAAGGCTTCGATTAAAATTCACATCTTATCAGCAGTGTCTGTTTTTTCATGATCGTCACTCAGGTTCCATTTTCTTTAAAAAATGAAGTAAACTTTCTTCATTGCACAGTGGAGCATCCGACGGAAGCGGAGACGTAGTGCGCAGCGCCACTGCCGGTCGCCTGGGATATCACGGGAGAGCCAAAAAAAAAAAAAAAAAAAAAGATTAGTTCCCTTACGAATGCGCCGTGTTCCGAATTTGACCCTTGAAATTGGATATGAGCCCCCCCAAACACTAAAACTGCAGACATTTAAATCTTGTTTTATCCATATAACTTTAATTACCGGGGTTAATTAATAAACTCAGCATTTCCCTACGCTGTTGCTGTTTTATTTTTTTGCGGCAGCCAAGGGGGAGGGGGGGGCCGGGCCCCCTGGCTCCCCCCCTAAATCCGCCTATGGATTTTTAGTATTTTAATACCAGCAAACCAAATTTCAGAACAAAATCGTGCTGCTGCGAAGTCGAGTCATCATCTTCCGAAAGATGTCGCAAAATTTTAGGAAATGGCGCGTGCTCATGTCACGAGCGCGACAGACTTTTTATTACAAATAACGTTCATTAGATTGTTTTTCGCTCAAGCAGCTGCAACCTGCAAGGTGAGTGTTGACTGACTCCGCTCCGCTCGCTAGCTCTACGTTGATATTAGTTTCACGACGAGGTGACAAGCAGACCTAGACTGTGGGAAATTTCGGGGATGATAACGCAGCTCAATAACGCAGTGCTACCAAGCTTTATTTTGGAGTGGACACTGGATGAAAGCCATACCTGTATTTGACGAACACTTTCAATTCCAAATTTGAAAACGCCTGCCTTTTATCGTACTATATGCTAGGAAGCAATATCAGACAACAAACCAATTTTCTGCTGTTTTGTTACATGGTGGATTTTAATGTATTCACACCGCACTTCTTGTTGGGGAGCTCTCGCTGCTATTTAGCTTAGCCAGGTATAGACACTGTATAGTCCGGTTACCTATTGTCGTCAGGCTCCAAAGGTCGTCCGCCATCTTGTTTCGCGTGCAGCGCAACCACGCGGGACTTAGCGTTCCAATTTGGAGTGCTAGTGTGCACGTTAGGTACTAACTTATCGGAAGAGACACGTATCAAAGTAATGAGACAAAAATCAGTGAGTTTACCGATTGTTTTTTAAAACCACTTAAAAATCAGTAGATTTTACTAATACACTTTTTTGTGCGTTTTCAGAAGATGTTTTCGAATTTAAATTTTCTTCCGACGGGACACAAAACATGATCCAGGGTTTGTTTATGCAATGTATCTGTTTGTCCCAGGCACTAGTAGGATCTAGAAGGCCAAAGGAAAAATCCGCAGACAAATGCGATACGCTGGGTTCTTAACATTTTTGCCTCACGTTCACCATTAAACTGCATTGAAATGTTGACCAATTGGCTTTTATTGGAAACCACAGTGCAGAGCTCAACATCAAAGCTTCAAATCGAGTTTATGTCAATAAAAACAGGCTGTTGCAATTTTCATTACTTCGTTGGCCTTTTTCTGCATGTTTCTCAGTTTTTACAAAAGGGGGCAGCATATGACGAACTTAGGTGTCACAATAAAATGGCTGCCGAAGGCAGTGCACATTTGAAATAACTCGGCACAAATTAAAGAAAACTTCCGAATCGATGAATGCGGTATATCTGTGAGAGTTAAATCGAATCCTATTCAGACCATAACTTTGAAGTGGAATAATTCGGTGAGTACAACAGCAAGTCGGTTTTATGCTTAGGCGGACGACCATTGGGTTCCCGAGTATACTTCTAGACTCTCTTGTTACCCTACCGTGCAACCACCACTTGTGTTCAATGCCGATGAGTAACATAAAGCCTCCTAATCTACACAAACACTCGGGCGAAGTTGGCTGGGTACGGCCCGATGATTACGTGTAGCGCTTTGAATCAGAAGCAAATTCAAAATTATTACTATAACTCAGTTATGATTGTTGTTAGTAATACCAGTAGCTGCAACAATTTTGTTGTTTTCCATTTGTATCCTATCCGATTTAACGGATAGGCTGAGGCTGGACCTATTCCGCGGAGGGGAGGTTCGATCGGACCCCTCGAACCCCCCTGGCTACGGGCCTACGCAAGGAACCAGCGAGCCGCACATTGAACTATTTCTGTGACGAACGATAGCACGCTCAATATCCGTCATTTCAAATATTGTTCTTACGCCACTTTCTGTTTTTCAAGTTAACCACCAGTCTTGAGCCAGAGCAGATTCTTGCATGTAAATCTTGACGGGAAAGTCACTCAGCGACATAATAAGATTACGAAATGTGTAAAATGGGCAAATAACCTCTATTGCCGCAGGTCGAGGGGGTCGTGGGTCGTGTGTCGAGAGTCGATGGGTGTGGCCCAGGGGGTCGACGGAGTCGAGGGGGTTTCAGAAAAATCCTGATCAGATGTACCTGTGGGATATATGATGTAATGTTACTAATTCGTTACGCTAAATGTGATATGCAGCAAGTATCAGCGACTGGACGTTGTCGCTTACTTTACCCAACCTTTCCTGATCCCCGGGGCTCAGTGATCGTAATTTCATAATTGCCAATCCGTAGTGAGAACAGCGTGTGACTGAGTTGTTTGTGATAGGCACTGAATGTATTGTTTAATAAAAAAAAATAACTCTATTCCTTTTCACACGGCACCTATTGTATTTTGGACAAAGCACAGTAGTTTTTTGTTTGTCTTGACTCTACAGAATAAATAGGCCCGATGGCGTGTAGAGCCGAGACTGAGAACTGATCAAATATTATAAAGACGTCGTCTTTCACACGGCCGTGCAGTAATAGAGGTCACTATAAATGTCCATGTATAACAGCAAGGTCAAAAAAACAACAAAGAAACCAGGTCACGGATCTTAGCAACAGCAACAAAAGCAATGAATATTGATCAAGCGACTTGCAGGTATACACACTATGTATGTAGGCCATTTCAGGCCACGCGAGGAAAACGCCGCTAGACCAATGGAACATAGAGCAGGGGTGCGTGGGTAGCCTATGGTATGGATGTATATAGCGCCCGGCACTGAGTCAACAAGCGTCGGTCCAAGCGCACATCTATACTACACGGCATGGTGTTGGAGGAACCGTGTTTTACTTTGAAACAACGTGAAATATACGAAGACAATTGTGCTTGTATGAACACCTTTGTTCATTTTTTTAAAGTTATCTATTATTGAGTGGATAGCATTCTGCAGCCATCTATTGGCATCTTCATGGATCAGTTCTTTACATTTGTTTATGTTTTGTTTCCTTATTTTCAGCTGACTTGGTAGACCCTCTATTATGTTAGGTGTTTCATAATGGAGTTAGTGCAGGCCTGTAGCC
>NMRA01000116.1:704895-714934 GCA_002633005.1 Phoronis australis
GGGGTTCGTTCCCGCGGAAAAGGTCCAGCCCCAGCCTATCCGTTAGAGATAGGGTATAAATGGACAACAACAACAACAACAACAACAACAACAAAATTGCTGCAGCTTAGGTATTGGTAGTACTGACTAGAATTATAACTAAGTTAGACGAATTTGCTTCCGATTCAAAGCGCTTCGCTTAGGCATCGGGCTCTACCCGGCCCCAGGGCCCAACTTCGCCCGAGTGGCATTTGCGCAGTTGACAGGATCGTGCAAACGATTAGAGGAGGCTTTATATCATTCAATGGCGTTAAACGTGCGTGGTTGCTACACCATTATCGTCGATATTATCGTTGGCCAAATGAGTGAACGTTACGCCGTTGGCGTAAAGTAATTATTTACGCCGTAAAGTAATTATTAGCTTACGACGTAAAGTAAGTATTTGCGACACTATAAGAGTTACTTTACGCTTAAAATATTTATTTACGCCACAAATAATTACTGTATGCCACATGTAATTTATTTATGCCGCACGGAATTGCTCTTGTAACAAGAATTGTGTTACGCACGTAATTTAACGGCGTAACGTTCACCCATTTGGCTAACGATACATCATAGGGTAACAATTAAGGGATTCTAGAAGTAAATGTCTATAACTAGCTAAGATTTAAAACAGCGAAATAGCTCTCAAAAAGTAGTGTGGCGTGAATGTCTTAAAGACAGCGTCCAGCGGCTAAAAGACCTTTTTGGACACCAGAAATGCATGTATTGTTCATAAAAATGTTGTTTTTGCTTCTTACATACCACGGAAAGTAATTAATTGCGACGCAAATTACACCGCTCATAATTCGTAGCCTTTTTCGAGCGCCCCAGAAAAAATCTCAACCAATCAGAGTTAAGTGGTTCATATGACATCGTGGCCACGAATTTACTGGGGAGGCACACTGCGTAACAGCCTAGGACTATAATTACTCCCAGGTAACAGCTGAGTGCCATTCCTTGGACGTTCTGCATTTGTCGATCTCTGGGCTAAAATGCCTCTTTGCGTGGTGTGCGGGTGTAACAGTGTCAGCGGCAATGGGATAAATTGCACAACTTCCCCCACCGATCACGTCGTGTGCCGTGCGTGGAATAGATCCGTATCCACGGACAAGGCCTAGCATACAAAATCTACAGCTTCGCGTCGATGTGGGTAAAAAGGACTTGGTAATTGTTTACAATACGACGACAATGACTTTGACATATGATTTTGGTATCGTTCGATTCCTCGCACCGTCATCTTTCCAAATATATATGAATTGATCCCCTACCGCGTTTCCTCCATATTTTATCGTCGAATTTCAGTTGGCACTATTTCCTGGTGGACACCGCCATGTTAGCTCAATTCAAGATTACAGCGACACCTACTGTTAATGAATGAAACAGCATCATTGATTCTGAATGTTGTTTGCCTGCGCGAGAATCCCGCTAAAGTTTTCCTGACATAATATTGATGAACAAGTAAAAGCATTTTACCTTTTCCATTTTTTTAGAATTGTGACCATTTGACCATTTTTCAACGAAATTGTCTGAAGTGATACTCTTCATAAATTTGGACCTCAAAAACAACCTCCGCTGTTTCGGCGGATTCTTGCTAGCAGATGCGTATATCAGGGTTAGGGTTAGGGTTAGGGTTAGGGTTCCGTAACTCGGGCAGGGGATTGACGGGTCTCAGTCAATTTGAACTTATGAAAAGCGACGGTCTGCAAGTCGGTAGATTAGTTCAGTTTTTGACCGCCAGGTGACTCCTTCCATTCAACATGGCGGTATTACTACCGCGTACCAGGAAATAGTGCTAGAAGAAATTTCACGATAAAATACTAAGGGAACGGGGTAGGAGAAATTTCTGTGTATATTTGGAAATATAACATTGCCAGGAATCAAACGATACCAAAATCATATGTCTAAGTCATTGTCGTTATATTGTAAACAATTACCAAGAACTAAATAAAATCTGACCCAGAAATAGTGTCATTAAAAGATGCACCGCTCTTTGAGTAAACCAAATTATTTACCGGTTTTGGAAGAATTATCGTTCCAGGCCTACCGCTCATCTACTGCTAAAATTGAAGTGCGCTCTTGGGAGTCGGCGTTTGGCGATTACGTCACCTGACCTGAACAGTTTCTTTTCCCCCGGTTTATTCTTCTATCAACTGTTCTTTGCTGCCACGAGGTTGCGTACTGTCACAACGAATTGTCGGAACTGGTCTCATTTCGCTACAAGTTATTAGCATTTTTAAGATCAACAAACCGAATTTAGAACAAACTTTACTGCTGCGAAGCTGTTATCATGTTCCAAAAGTAGTCGCAAAATTTTAGTACCGGGCGCGTGCTCGTTTCATGAGTGTTTCAAGAAGACAACAGACTTTCTTTGTTAGAAAACTCAAAAGGCCGAGAGTAATGCTAGAAAAGGACGTTTATTAGATTGTTCTTCCCTTAAACGACTGGCACTGAACGGGCAAGGTGAGTGTCCGAATTGTCTCCCAGATTTTACATGCACCCCGGTCGTCGGTCGTTGGCTGTGCGATATAAGTTTCACGACGAGTTGACCAACACAACTAATACCCGGTCTGTAGGTAGGCCTATGAAATTTCGTGATAGACTACAGTCTATGGTCTATGTATGGTTTAACAGAGCTCAAGTCACAGTGTTACCTAGCTGTATTTTGGTGATAGCCTACAAACAGCTAGCTGGTTGGCTACAAAAAATCTGCAGTGTGCACTTCGACGTTTCGTGTCACTGTTCCGGCCCAGAGTATAGGGAATCCGGCCCAAATCCGGAATATTCTGTCTGTTTTGGGTAGTTCTCGTAGGCCTAACGGAATTCTGATACTGAATTTAAAACGTTCAATTGATTACAAATTCTTATGACTGGGTATGTTTTCATGCAATACAGACTTTATTTCGTAGTTTTAATTTATTACAGACACGCACAATGTTGTGTTGCCATGAAATTTTCAATTTTTTTAGCTTGACAGATTGCGGGTTGCAGCATTTCAAGGCGACTTATTTTAAAAATTAAGTTTCTAGTATAAAATTTTCAATGAATTTGAATATAGTTGCATTGTACGAAAAGATCATGCTGATATGTGCTGTAAGCCTAACGTTTCTAAGTTATTTGCACCAAATTAAACGGCCTCTTGTCGTCTATACCCATACGGGACACACACAGGACAGCCGTCCGTATTGGAATCGCGCAGCGTTCACACCTTCGGCTTCAAAAAGACATGAATGGAAAGTTACTAACATCAAAGTTTTTGTATCAAACAAATTACACTTTATGATAAACATTGGGAAATTGCTGATAACAATTCAGACGAAGCGTTTTGTTTTTTCGGCTGTTTCGACGGCACCAGTCACACTCCCAGGGATTCCCATACGGGCCCGTATTAGAATGTGTGCTAAATAATTGAATAGAAATTCTAAAGGTAGTGATTTTTATTAATTTTAATATTAACTGACATGAAATGAAAAATTAATGTGTTTCCTTGATTTTCCACGTATTTTGCACTAAATTAAAAAAGAGTCATCTCTGATTCCAATACTTTGGAGACACGGTGAAAGCCAAAATCGTTGTAACGATGATGTCATAGACTTCGATTAGTGCAAGCGCCGTCTCAATTTTTTTTGGCGCTAAATGGGGTTCGTGATGGGGCAACTGTATTGTTGAAGGCCTACTTAATTAACGACTGGGGTATGCTATGACACAGTATTTTGACGTTTTTTTATCAATAAATGTATTTTAGATGTAAAAATAGTCATTTTGGCACCATACTTGGCCTTTAAAATCGACCAAAAAACAAAACAGCAGAAAATATGATTGTTATCGGCTATGTTGGTGTACTTGCTAGCATAGTAGGGCAAGGCGCAGGCATTTCAAATTTAGAATTGAAGGTGATCGTCAAATGATTGTTGTTCATCCACTTTCATTGTGCATTGGTGGACTCACATGCATGCGGGTGTACACATGTGTGCGTTTTCATTCTTTTAAATCCAGTACACACCGACGATTAGTTCACTATAGGCAGTCTTCCTGTTGCTCAAAAAAAAACAGACATTAACTACCGTGTGTTCTTGCACTGAGGAAACGAGCATGTTCACAGTATAAGGGAAAAGCAGGTCTAGACTTAATGAAACTTTGGTCAATGAAGAAAATGTTCCATTTTCCATCAGTGACAATGGTGCACACCCTCGCAGACTTCATACGAGCAACAAACTTGAAGCAAAAGATTTCCAAGGTTACGTGTCACTATTCCGAAGGTTCACTTCTCGGAAAGTCCACTACACTGAAGTTTCACTACTCCGACAATAACTCTGATTGTTTGCTAATGAGTCGGAACTGACATGAATGAAATATTGTTTTCGTATCCGTTTAGGAACCATTTAAAATGTGCGGAAAACTTGAATAGTTCTTAAAACATTGATCATATTGTTTACAAATGAGCTTCGTACCAATCACTGCCAATCGTGATTTCTTGAATCTAAGTAAACGACTCATTCTCAAGCAGAGGCATCTGGGTCACGGGTCAGGGCTGCATGCGGCGACCTGAAGACTGAATGGGACTCTCTGATTTTGTGAAGACTGGCAGGGACAGGGTAGCCTTCTAAGTACATTTAGTTTCGGCTACTTCCGTAAGGTGAGGTTATTATTAATCAATATCCCTACTTCGTATTCCTTTGAAAGGATAAAACCCTGTGATGGTCCACCAATCCTCGTTCTGTCACTTGCTAATGCATCATTGGCGCCAATCTTTCAAGTTAAAAGTGTATCAAACTCGGTTTTATCCTATTAAGAGGTACTGAAAACGACTTTCCCATCCAGTTCTCTGAAACGAAATAATCGACAAGGTTTTGAGGAAAACCAGAAAACCCCTTACAAAATCTGCCAATGGGGCAAGCGTGACCTACGCTTTTAGCGAGTTACGCGGCATCTGTGGGAAAGAACACCCACCAAGGACCATAATTCGTGAAATAGTGGGTATGAATCCTTAGTTGATTCCTGCTTCATCTTTCAAGATTGACGCCAATGATGCAACAGCAAGTTAGAGAACGAGGATTGTTTGAAATAACCAAAATAGGGTTTAGAATCCTTTTAAAGGAAGTAATCACGTGAGAGTTCATACATCGCATGTCTAAGTTTGGACAATATGGTCCTTGCTGGGTGGACCTTTCCCACAGTTGCCGTGTAATTCGCAAAAAGCGTAGGTTACGCTTGCTCGTTTAGCAAACTTTGAAAGGAGTGTTCAAAACTTTCAGCAAACTTTTGAGGGTTGCCAATGGTTACAGAGTATTATTTTGTGTTAGAGACTGGGTGGGAAGTCATTGTTATTATCGGTCAATAGGTCAAACACGGATTTGGAATCCTTTTAAAATGCTTAGTTTTCCGTATTCGCACGACATGCAGGCAATTTCGTATAGAAATTAAACCTAGGTTCGAAAATTTAGATATTTTCCGAGTAGTGGGCCTTCGGAGTAGCGAGCCTTTGGAGTAGTGAAGGTTCTGTCTTGTGCCCGTTTCCAGCGATGTAAGTAACACGCAAAAATACAATCAGATAAAAATTCCGTCAAGTCATTCTCAGACTAAAAAATTACGTCGGAGTATGTACTTAAGTACGCCTGATTTGAAGGTTTGGCGGGTAGACCTTTGCAAAATACCAACGAACCACTTTTCCCGAAATTCGAACCACCCCCTGCGCAATGCTGGCTACGGGCCTGTGGTGACACTGATAAACTATCGTATTCTCATAGCAGCTTAATTCTTAATTCTAGTCACCAGCCTCTATTGTTAAGTCTTAACTTGAATATACAAACAACCCAGCCCAAGCTTCTTCCTCATTCATTAGTTTTGCGTTTGGCGCACATTCTGATTGGTAAAACAAGTTCACTTGAAAGTTATATGTAGTATGAGCTATCCATGGCTTGGAATTTTCCTCTTTTAAGAGGATTTCCTCTTTCTTCGTCTCTTTTTATCATTGTTTTAACTTCATTCATGCAAAAACGTGTAGTTCAGTTAAATTTTACAACACAAAAATATTTCTATGACGCAAGCCTATTTGTGGAACGATGCATCACCTGGAAAATATTCCTCTTTTTGTCATTGGTCATTGCAAGCCCTGGCTATCACGCCGGCCAGAAACTTTTAATACATCATGTTTTTCTTTCTGAAACACCTCGGGTTTTTCCATTCATAATAAAGCCCACAAAACTGTTATGATACTGAATGGAAACTGTAGTGAAATGAAATATGAAAATGAACCAGCACTGGCTTGTTTTTCAGTAGGTACTTGGTGATATTAATAACTGTCAACACTTTCCGAGAATAAAAGCCTGTGCAGCTCATTGAGCAAAACTACTACCCCGAAAACTGCCTTTCTTCTCCCTCATCTGTGCAGTATTGGTCAACTGAGTGTCCGTTATAAAGTACACAGTAGAGGTATACCGCCTAGGGAACAGCGAAGCAATGACTTAAGAAACAGCCAGGTGCAAGCTGTTGTCCAAGGCATGGAGCGAAACGTCACCTTTGCTGATCAAAAATGCCCACGTGCATGTCAAGGCCTTGATACGCAATAAAATGCAACAATTTCGTAAAATGTAACCATTGTTACAATTTAGGATGCTAGGTCTCTCCTAAAGTGTAACAAGTTGTTACGTTTTATGTAATTGTTACAATTTACGAAATATACCACTGTTAAATTTTACGACAATAACGAATCTTTTCACGGAGAATTCAATGTTGGAACCCAATTTGACAGAAAAAAACACCCGTTTTAGTCCACGATAGCTTGATTTATTTCAGCCAGTATTTTATTGCCTTGGATTCATCGCTAATGCTCCACACAAAAGGAGTAAAACCAAAGTTTCTGATGCCGACAGGTTCTGTCTACCACTTTAGTTAGGAATGAAAATTTCTTAAAAACATTGTGGTGGAAGGAAATAAAAACAGTGATACGCCGTAAAATGTAACAATTTCGTAAAATGTAACAACTGTTAGCCTACATTTTAAGTCATTATTACATTTTACGTTGCCAAGCCTCTCCTAAAATGTAACAAGTTGGGAAGGGACAACTAGCTAAACCGCCGTTTTTGGCCTCCTTCCCCGGACTAATTTCAGGACTTAAGTTTCGTTTAAAAGGAAACAGATGCTTTATCAGAAAGATTAAAGCTTTTTCTATAGGAGGATATCAAAAAACTCACTTTTCAACCTTAAACAGTGGTGTAATTGTACTTTGAAAATATCGACTTCAGCGCACGCAATCGCAATTTCCCACACGCAGTCACGGGTATTTAAGCTTTTCTCCGTCGATGTATAGATGGCGCAGTAGTCAAGTGCTCCCTCATTTGCATATCAAATTTGCATATGGGAGTTCTGAGACTCTCGTCAGTTTAGTTGTTGTCGACCGCTTGAGTGCATAAAGCGGTGACCTCCCGCTGAGAACACGCGCTGATGAAGATACGACAGCTAACTCGATCGCTTCGCAATCAGGAGGTGAAAACACTGTCATGACCGCAGTTCTGAATTCCAGCTAAGCAAGCCCTATTTCGAGGAGCGGATTTGAATTGTTTTCGTCCCCAGATTTTGGATTGCAGAGAAGATTAGAATGAGGTCAACATCGAACTTTCTGCGGCTACCTATCGTGTTGAAAGTTTGAAGTGTCAGAACCATTAGACGGAGCGCGCGGGATGTCTATGATTCCTGTTCTTCTTCAGTTGGCGAAAACATTGCTATCGGCATAAAGACTGACCGTGGGTTATTCATTTTGAGTTGGACACCTGTATCCAACAATAAATATCAATACTCTGAAATATCTCACCCTACGCGTTTCGTTTCTTTGACGTTGTTTGAGGTTGCGGTATCGTGAAACAACGCCGTCGGGTGAGAGAAGTTGCACCGTGTAACTGGAATTGGCTGCAGATCTTTCCTTTAGAATGCCCGGACTCAACTGTGTCATTTTCTTGGCAAGTCTCTTGCCTGCCGAAATCTTTCTGAGCATTGAAGACCTCGGCCTTTTCCTGCGCCAATCAACCTTTTATCTGCTACAGAAATGTTATGCCTAATTTCCTAGCATTTTAGGACACTTTGTGGCTCTGCTACAGTTAGCACTGCCATAATCGTATTTCTTAATTCCGCCACCGTCAGTATGCATACGTGGAAGTTAGTTTTGCTAAGTGTTTTTCCAAATTAAGCCACAACAGTTATTCATCATTAAATGCCTCAGATTCCTCGACGCAATGGACATTTCCGTCAACACAAAACACACCCTTGCCATTCTAAAAAATCGTGTGCTATTGCTTCGAAGGACCGGCAGTAACCGTGGCTGGAATGTCTGCAGCTTCGCGACTAAGTCTACAGCAAACTCCTGTTGAAATTCTCCATACTTCAAAATTCTTGTTTGCTGGTGCTGATAATTACCTTCAATGGTTTTCATAATAAGAGACTAGAAAGCATACACGCCCACTGGCCTGCTGCCTTACATTTTCACTGGCCACCTTGCTACCGTCGACTTGCGCAATAGCCGAATTAGTGTCCACATTTGTGATCACGCGCCGGGTACAGGCCCATGGGACAAGTTGCAGCACTGAACAAATTCGGTACGAATCCATAAAACCGTTTACACGCACAATTAAATGCGCAAAACTGCTCCTGTATTTCTTAAACTTTTAATTTAATGCTCAAGCTATGCAACGAGTGCCGGTTGTAAAACACAACATTGACCTTGGATCAACGATGGACTCCTTGCATCAGGACCTTAGTAAGCGGGGGGAGGGCGAGTGCCACCCCAAAAAATTGCATGCCTCAGGCAACCGACAAAGGTGTGGGGATGGGGAAAGACAAAAAGGAAAGACTTCGAATACTGATCAGAGAGAAAACTCAAGAGAACTTTGAAAACTCGGTATCAGTGTATGGTTTACCATTTGAGGGCCCTGACCAGGACAATTGTTGTTAGGGTCTCCGTTTTTGCAGCATAGGTCGTCTAAGCGCTCTTGAAAATGTGCAGTTAACCATTCATAAATGTATTTCGAAAATTCGAGAAAATTTGTACAGCAAAAATTTTGCGGAGCGTATTAAAGGAGCATGCCACCCCAAAACAACCTAATTTGTATCAATTTAGATCGAGTAGTTCTACTCCATAACGGCACGCGCGGTTGCGTTACCTGACACCTGATGGCATACTGAGGTTTTGAAATTATCCAATGACGTAATTGGTTTCACACGCAGTCTGTTCAGCAGTTCACAACACGGGTTACTGGTGTCAGCTTATCGCTTGAATTCATCGTTTTACATCAATAAATCATCAAACTTCGATGTAAAACCCTTAAAAACACACCGAGTTCGTATAAAAACGTGTTGTTTTATTTCGCTGTTACGGATTTATCTGTATTTGGACACGGCCGTAGCCTACAACGGCTCGGCATTCCAATAAGGTCCGTAGCAGGAGTTTGGGGTCTTTTCGGAGATAAATTCGAAGTATTTTTCGTGAGATACAGACAGGAGAACCTAGTCTGTGTAGTTTAGAATTGTGATTTTTTGAGTTCTAAACACGCAAAACGCTCGTTATCCTGGCCAGTGGCTCGGAGCCCGGTCAGGCCCGTCGCGGCCGGCCGGATTGACTCGTTATCCCGACCAGTAGCTCGGAAACTGATCAGACATCACGAACATAAACCAGCTAAAGTTGGAAACTGAACTTCTAGTCTGGAAAATACTATACTAGTGAGCCAAAGTAATGTGCACGTGATTATGTTGGTGAATTAGCCACGAAACTGCAAATCTACTTACTTGTTGGGGCCGCGAATTCAGATTCCACTTTGTCCACAGCACCGTCAGCATGCTCACACCCAGCCTTCAATATGGGGGGGGGGCTCGAATTTCTGACGTTGTGGACCTTTTGGTAACAAAAAAGCGGGTGAGCTAAAAAAAACGGGGCACCACTGTGAACTGCGCGATTGTGCTTATTTAGAGGACTTTAGTCTCATTTTCTCGGACTTTTTATTTCCCAGAGGCGGACCTTTTTGTCCACTTCGCC
>NMRA01000116.1:715087-777972 GCA_002633005.1 Phoronis australis
AAGGTCGACCGTGTGCGAGGCGATGTGGATATAGACCAATTAATAAGGCAAAAAAGACTAATTAAATCGGGTGGCATTCTCCTTTTATTCAGTTCAAGTTTTTCAGTGGTCCATAGGCAGTGCACTGCAGGAGGGCTGAGGGGGCTTTAGCCCCAACTTTTTTCAGCGCTGCGCCCTCTATACACCTCCGACATGACACTGCCAACTACTCACGAGGGGAAGTTGAGATTTCAAATTCATCAAAAACACAAAACATTCGTGCACAGCACAGGAGCTGTCTTGTAAGAAGTGGCGGTGCGTCACTGAACTTAGTTGAAGGCTGAAGGACGGACTTACAAAAATTCGAGCCATCGGCATCAGACTACCATATCGCAAAGAAGGACTCCAAACGATAACAGTGATAATCATGAATGTATTGAATTTTTAAAAAAAACTAGACTAAAGAAATTCAAAAATTTACAAACCGTAGATCGGATCGAAAAAGAAATTCAAGTCATTGCTAGTAAATTTGGAAAGATTGTCTTTGCATTTCCTTGATGCTTGTAGTTCCCAGTAGTATTGTGCAATAGAATTTAGGTTCTTCTAAACCGAATCGTTTGCTTGACATTCCCGTGCATACTGCAAAGGCTGCATGGACACGTCGTGACTCAGTGACGCACCCACGTTAAAAATAAGGTATTGGCTGCCCGCGTAGAATCCGCGCACAGTGATTGACGGGAAAAGAACTTGAACTGCAGGAGTTGAAGTGTGTGCTTTTTTGGGACACGCGTTCCATAGCATTTTCCCCAGCCGCCCGGCGGCAGAAGCTGGACCAGTGGCTGTGTTTCAACAGCTCTATAGGCCAAGGATTTCGGGATCATATCTTTCAAAAAATCTTCAGGAAATGACCGTATTAAAATAAGCTTTTCCCCAAACTGGGTCAAACAGAACGACCTTGGAGCCAGAATACGAGTATAGGTTCGAGCTAAGCCGCACGTCTCAATAGCGGAGCTGACCAGCGACTAGCATTAGTTCTTCGAATTGCGCATGAATCATAGCGGAGCTGACCAGCGACTAGCATTAGTTCGTCGAATTGCGCATGCGTGGATCGGACTTCCCGGCGACTCGGACGCCACGACACCTGCCACCCGTGGCGGGAGCAGTCTTGATTAACACCTGCTTCTAAATCTGGATTTAAGCAAAATGACAAAGTCCACGCTTTCACATATGCAAGCGTATCCAAATACAATTAAATGTATTTTAATGTGAAACCATTCAATGTTCTTTGAACATTGACTTGTGAGTTCTTAATTTTCTTAGATCTGCCCAATCAGGTAGAACTGCGTTTCAAGTCATTCACCGGAGGGTTCAAATTGGAAGTTCGCGTCGTATGACATCGTATGACGTCATATGACGTAGGAGATGCGAGCCTCATTTGCTTATACAAGTGACATCTGTTGGTTCAAAAAAAGGATCATGCCCGAGTACATGCCTGGTAAGGGGCATCTTTTTAAGGGTAAAACAAGTCATATTCAAAGCATCCTAGTGCCATTAATATGCAGTCTTTGGGGACCAAAGTGGTGTCATTTTATAGCTAAAGAGTTAAGCTTTCGAACACAATGCTTGGATTCCAGACGACTTTTACATTTACTTTTGAAATCACTTTTGAATATGTTAAAATGCGCTAAAACAGTTGTCCCTTCCTGGTTATCTCTTCCTGATTTTACGTAGTTGTTACATTTCACGTCGAACGCACATGCGAGAAATGTACCATTATTACATTTTACGAAACCCACGTCATATTGCAAAAAAATGACCAAAATCACGAACAAGTGGTATCTGACACGGTCTGGGGTGGGGCTACTGTGCCCGGTTGCATGAAACAGTCCCTAATTAGGGACTTATCCAAATTCCCAAACTAGTTAGGGAAGTTCCTATGAGGATTTTGTTTAAGGACTGTGTCAGAGATTTACTGTGGGTTTGTTTAAAAGGTAGCTATGCTTTGAGATTGTGCATAGATGGAAAGTGAATAATCAAATCCAGTAATTAATTTATTATATGATAACCCCTAATTAGACAAATGAAACCTATTGTTAATTAAGTAACCAAGTACAAAGAAAAGTAGCTACACTAGCGCCCTCTTTAAAGATTACTTTAATCAACCCAAATAATCAAATGTCTTATCTGCTATCCAAGCTAGGACTCTCCACTTGTTGGATGTCTGTCCTGTTGGTGAATCTTCGAACTACACACACACTGTATAGCGGTAGTGTACTTGCTGGTCACCGTCTTTGGTGATGCAACACTTGCAGGCAATTTCTTCTACCTGCGATTCTCCTTGCTGGTCACAGTCTCTGGCTGATGGCACAACACTTCAGGTAGTATCTTTCTACCCACGATGCAAGTGACAAGCTCTTAGTTAACTTCCTGTTCGTTAAGGTGGCACTGAATAGTGGGGCTGCGGCCGCGGCCAATTTGCACTGCCAAAATATAGAAATTTTGGGGTAGGCCAAGTTTGGGGGCATTTTGTAAGTGGGCATTGCACGTAGGCTCAGTGAATGTGGTTTGTTTGTATTTGTGAACATGCTGTGAATAAAAAAGGCCACTTTCTTGGCTGTAGCTGCACTGTTCTTCAAGATGGCGACCGCCGGCTGCAATTGTGCATTGTTGGGTAGCGACCGAGAAATTGGCTGTGATTTTAGGTAGCCCTCAAACAAGCAAGAATTGCCAAAAAACTAATTGGTTGACAGTACTTTTGGACCACATTTTCGGAATCGGTAGGAAATTTGCTTTCAGGCTCTAATGTTGGTTTTAGTCGTGCATCGGCAGGGAAGTGGTGTTTTTCGGGTGAAAAGTGCCGATTTTGCATGCCATTCTTTGCATCCTGCTTTTGACAAAGTGAAGAAAAGGTTACAAATCAAGTGATGTGTGTTTTGCTAGGCAAAACCCAGTGAGAACTGTTCTGTGCTTCCTAACCCTTGCCCTTGCCAAGATCCTTTCCAGAATCTTCCACGAGATGGCTCTGTGGTAGAATTTCCTCTATACACTGTAGCAAGTCTTTATGCTTCAAGTACTACAGCGCATCTGATTATCTTGTTGATTTCAGCCCATAATATAACATTCTACTTATTTAGTGATTGGCTAATAAACACCGCATGATCACATCATATCCAATCATATTAATGGCTGTTACAATTTGTTCTCAGAATTTTCTAGAATCTCTAGAGTACTTTGACCCCAGAACCCAAAGTTGTAAACACCATCTAAAAATAGTTTTTGACGTTAAAGTACATGTCAACCAGTCTTACCCTATGATTTAAAAGTACAATATGCACAAATTTTGGGCAACTTAAAATGGATTTATTCTTACTAATTACTTAATCAATATTTATTCTGACAGACTGTTGCATGAGGATGTCCTACACTCGGTCCTTATTGGGAGTGCCCTAAATCCTAAGTAAGTTACCAAAGTCGTGGCTAAGGTCGCTTAATATGGCAAAAATTGCTAACAACGAGAAAATACCTGTCGCATTTATGTCCTCTGTTCCACCTTTTAAATGATTGTATGAGTAGAGTGCACAGTCAATGTGTATTACCTGAGAATTCGAGTTTTCTACTGCTGTTGAGAGAGCAGACGATCGATTGTGGCAGCCCACGCTAATAGTCCAGTCATTCTACGGATAACCCGGAAAAATTGCAAAAGAAGGTTTTTTTTTGCATAAATCGTATCCTTTCACACCCCTTAGTGGTAAATAAAAGTCTACCGGAATTGGAATGGCGGAAGTTGGTTCTTCAAGATGGCGGACGAAATGGCTGCCAGATTTTCTGATGCTCAATATAACTCAAGAGTGAAATGTGATAGAGTAGAAATTCAAACAGGTTTACCTATGTTTTGTGGGTCAATAAATCCACTGGAAATGGTTTTGCATGGCTGTGGTGACACCGTCCGCCATTTTCCACGATGGCCGCCAAATCTACTTGAGTCGCACAACTTCGCGCTAACAGATTAGTTTGCCGTCTTGCTTCAAACGTCGCATCATAGGTTTTCTGGGTCGACTAATCCATTGAGACTCATTGCATTTGGCACTAATGATTACTTTCACCATTTCCAAGATGGCGGACAAAATGGCCGAAAGATTTGCAGATGATCATTATAACTCGAGAGTGGAATGTGATAGAGTAAAACTTCATTGGCCATTGATTCTTCTGACGAACTATTCTCTGTCACTGCGAATTCTGAAGACCTATACTCTGATTCAGTCGTGTTTGAATATACCAATGGCAGTAGGTCGGAAGCCAGAAGTGAACTCTCGTGAGGGCATTCTGCTGTAATCCAAGGTTCAGAATCGGAAGACACTGGCTGGGCATGGCATGCCCCAGAGTATACATCTAGTTATTGTCAGAATATAGACTGACACTGCTTTTAGTTGTATTGTTTTGTTTTGTTTTGTTAGTCTGTTTGATTGGCATTACCCCTGAGTTAAGTACAATGATGATGTAATTTGTTTACTGCAGAATAGTATGGAACTTTCTAGTAGACTGAGTTCAGTAGTAATGATGTAATTTGTTTACTACAGTATTGTGTGGAACTTTCTAGAAGACTCACGACAGTGATTAATGCAGTCTGGAATATTCTAGAGACTAGTATATGTTTGTAGAATGATTGGGTAGATTCAGGAAAGTTCTAGAATGTGCTTGAATTGATGTAAAATTCCAGAACAATGCATTAGGCTATAAATACACAAGCACGGGTTTGTGTTAGGCATATCAAGTCAGTTCAAGAGAAGATTAAGTCGGTTCAAGAGAAGATCAAGTAAATTCAAGAAAGTTAATCAGGAGAACTACAGTTGAGTTGAAGTGAAGAGAATCAGCAGTTACAGCGATAGTCAATAGAGAGCCAGCAATAGAGACAGCAGGTTATTGAATCGACGAGTGTAACAGTTGCTGAACGTGTCTCAGAAGTTCATCACAAGTCAAGGCTTCGCAACATTGACTGGAGCATAAACAGACATTTCGTCGGACGTTTTGTTTGAGTAGGCTTGTGAACATACGGTTGAGATTAATAAAGGATTAACTCGAACCAGTCTTCAGTCAATCGTCGCACCGAAAGCTATTATCACCGGTCTGTAACAACCTGCGCCCACCCACACACGGGGAAAAACGTGACAGTTATGTGATCAGTTGGGATGTCTGAAGAATCTGTTTCCATAGTCTGACGAGCCAAAATTTGTGTACAAGCATTGAACTGCTCCATCTCTTGGCCTGGAATCTGTGTGTTCTGTGTTGGCGACATTCCGGAGTCCTGGAATTTCTGAAGAACTTGAATTTCTTTCTTCATAAGTTTTGGATTGGCATTACTTGATCTGTCAATATTTGGAAGTGGGATGTTGAATGTTCTGGCTTTTATGATAGCATTCAGTGCTGAGTCTACCAACATATGCCCCCTCACTGCTCTATCCACGCTTTTTCCATTTAACATAAGGATCACACTGTTTGATGCATTCACCGTCTCAAGAACTCATTGAAGCCCTGTGCTTGACATTACGTATCCAATACATTCCAGAAAGCTCATCTCAGTATGAAATCTTCCAAGCCTGGCTAAGAACAAGTGACGGCAGATCACTGTCGTTTTGTTTGCTGACGCTAATTTCCTCTAAAATCAGTTACCCATGTTCATAAAAAGCATGCATATTAAACAAATTGTGAGTCCTAACTGTTAAAATTTAATTATTAATAACTTTTTGTTACACAATCCTATTTGCTTTTCATCATATTCAGGTGAAATCAGCAGCCAAATTATCAATACATGCCAGCAGCAGACGAAATCGATGCTTGGGAACAACTAATAATATCTCCAATAGCAGAGCAAAAAGCCACTTCCTGCCCAATTTTATTAAGGGTTTGTGTAATGAATAAGCCATTAAATCCGCCAGAATAACATATTTTTCTAACAAATATTATTTTTGATACCTCAAATGAATATATTTTACAGAAAAATAATTGAGTTTGTGAAATGTATTATAAAAATTTAACTAAAGCCTTTTCTGAACAACACACCAATTTTTATGTTATATAATCTAAAATCTGATTAAAATTCCACATTTAGTATGTAAATCTTGAAAACAAATTGTAGAAACAATCAACTCATTAACCCTGACTGCAGATTGTAAAATGTATTTGTGTAAATGCGTATCAGGTTACAAACAAAGTTTGCAATACGTAAATGCGGTAAATTGGGATTTGTGAATTGGCTGCCATTTTAGCGGCCATTTTGTCAGCCATCTTGATTTTTTTCTCGGAAACCAGTGACCAATTGTAAGGTCCAGATATTTTCAATTGTCTAACTTACAAAGGAATAAAACTTTGCCATTTTCAGGGCAAAATATAAAAAGAAATCTTGCAACATGTACCAAATTGCCGTTTCGGCCGCCATTTTGTCGGCCATATTGGTTTTATTTTACGGAAAATTGGCATCTTTTGATTGGTATGCCTGTTATGAAAAGTAAGTAATCAATGACAAACTTTATTGTTTTATTTTTAGCTGTTACATAAGAGTAATATGCCAGAAAACAGTAAACACCGGTTTTGTCGGACATTTTTTCCGCCGTCTTGAAAAACCGACTTCCGCCACTCCGATTTCGGTAGATTTTTTGACACCAGGGATGTTTGAAGATGCCATTTATGCAAAAAAATTGTTGCGAGTTTTTTCTAGGTTGGGCCCTCTGGAGCCCTAGAATGACTGGAGTATAATGCAAATTAAAAAACAGCGAACTGGAGTGGTGAGAATACCAGAATCTCCGGTAGGAGTCGCTGCACTTCCTGCCGCACGTGCTGTTAAAGTCGTCTGCCCCGCGTATTAAGTGAGACGTGGGGTAGGTCGTGGCACTGTAGTAATCGATAAATTCAGTTTATGATGGAACTACAACTTCAGTGGGCGACATCACGCCTTTCCTGTTCTACAACTCCAGCTTCTCTCTCTTTTTAGCTCGCTGTCGCTAATGTCTCGAGGTGGTTAGCCCTGTCACGAAAAAATCTTTTTTTTCAACAACAACATGAGCTTGATCAGCCATTTTATTGCTAGGGACTCAACTTAGGGACTTACATGTACTTTAGGTAACCGCAAAAGTTGAGTCCCTATTTAATGCCTAAACTAACAGAACTTTTCATGCAAAAGTCCATAAAATTTAGGGACGTCCCTAAGACTTAAAGTCCTGGTCACCAACGTTGTTAACCCTTATTACATGGTTAGAGGATGTTATAAGGATCTAGGAAGTACTTACCCTATAACTAATACATGATCCGTACTCGAAAAAGTTTAAATGAACGCGCCACTCACGATTCGCACCCGAAAAACCACCGCCATTTTGAACTTACCGCGAACCCGGAAGTACAATTCATTCAGGAACCCAGGCTAAGAAAACGCCGTCAGTGCGACTGGAGCAGTGCCTGTTACCAGCCTGCAAACGGGGATAAAATAATCGACAGCGCGCCTTAATTTTAATAAAATCAAAATACGGACACTTTTATCGAATTTGCTGAGGAAATGTGGCGAATAAATTTTGGCAGAAATTATTTTGCCGGACTCGGGACCGCAGCCTATCGGACCAGTGGCGGATCTAGGATATCACAAGGGGGGCAACATTTTGTCCGGCTGAAAGCATTTGCGCAAACCACGATTGTAAATGCGCATAGCACCGAATGGGGGGAGGTCGGGAGGTGGGCAAGCCTAGAAAATTTTTGTTTTTTCCCCTAAAAATCAAGCATTGTCCTTGATTCCTGAAGAATTATTCAAGAAAAAAGACAAAAGAAAACACGGAGAACGTGTCAATCAGGAAAAAGTGCAAGTACCACAGACTCGAACTCACGACCTGGCGGATAGAGCGCGCGTGCCTTACCACTACACCACCACGATTTAACTACTACTCTTAAATGTATATCAAGAGACCTACTTATTAATGTTCGACAGCGTTTCCGCGCGAAACCTACTTCTTTTCGTAATGTTTATTACACGTTTTATATTTTGTGCAGTCGGTTCTTAACAACTTTGTTGTATTTAAAATAGTCTTCAAATGCCCAAAAGACCAAATCCGTTTTTCGTGTTGGCAATAATGACGGGATTGCTTTGGAAATCGTCTTAATTAAGGTTTGACAAGAGAGAATTATGAGTTTCTGAGTGATTCAGTAAGGCTTCGATTAAAATTCACATGTTACCAGCGGCTTCTGTTTTTTCATCGTTACTCAGGTTCCATTTTCTTTAAAAAATGAAGTAAATTTTCTTCATTGCACAGTGGAGCAGACGACGGAAACGGAGTCGTAGTGCGCAGCGCCACTGCCGGTCGCCTTGGATGTCGCGGGAGAGCCTAAACTTAGCCATAGTTCCGTTACGAATGCGCCGTGTTCCGAATTTAACACTTGAAATTGGATCTGAGCCCACCCCAAACACTGAAACTGCACACATTTAAATCTTATTTCATCTGCATAATTTTAATTACCGGGGTTAATTAATAAACTCAACATTTCCCTACGGTCTTGCTGTTTTATTTTTTTCGGCAGCCAAGGGGGGGGGTGTTCAAATCATAAATGCCATATACATTCAAAGGTAGTTTCAGACACTTGCATAAAATTACGGGCTGGTTAGTCCTGTGTCACACTGCCGCGGCAGCCCTTAGCTAGCCTCAGTTCCAGCTACCAGTATGAAGACTACAGCTTGTTATTAGGCCTGTACAGCTTTACGCCAAGACTACCCTTAGGCCTACCTGGTCACTGGCCACAGCGCTCGCTCAAACGAGGTTTATTTAGAACTTGGGTACTTCTGGCGAACTGTGCAAAGTTGTTGGCTTTCAACAGAGATTTTCCCAGACTTTGTATGAGCGCACCAATTAAGCCTCAAATTGGGGGGCTGGAATTTTTGGGAATGTCAATCTTTTACTAATAAGATTCATTGGGTATGTTCAGAGTTATGTATTGTCGCAAAATTTTGTACTTCCTGTCTTTTAATGGAATATTGTCTCGTTTTCTACTTTTTTCGGAGTTCGTGCTTCTCTGACTGAGGCATACCTTTCTACATTTCTCCAAATAGGGACTCGTTCGCCGGAGCACATAAGTATGACAAGTCCAATTCAAAATATTATCATTTTTATTCATTAAGCCAAAATGATTCAACCTTTGAACATAATAAGTAACTTAAAATGCACAATACTTTACAACATTTAGCATTACAAACACTATTCAACACCAAAAGTTTCCATGATATGAAAGTGGACATACATGTAACTATTACCATTGTGACCGAATAGTCTTTCCTTACACCAGAATTTGACAAGCATGATTAAAAAAATATGAAGTTGCAAGGAATAAGAAGTGGAGGCTTGCAGCTTCACAATACAACATAGCTTATTTATCAAATTAAGATTATTCATATTGTTGACTTGACAACCTGAATTAAGAAGCAATAAGTTACAAAACATGACTTGAAAGTAATTGAGACTTAAAATTTACAAAAATATGAATCATTTTGTGACACCTAATCAAGCCTTGAACAGCAGTTGACAGTCAAACAAAAAACCATTTCGAAATCATTTCAACTATTTTTTAGCTTAGTGTAAGATCACCTGAATGGGAAATTCACAGTAAAATAATTCGAATATATCTTATATTTTTGCACAAAAAGCACGAAAATTGAACGAAGTTCCTTTTTTGTAGCAACGTTTGTCAAAATGTATCAACGTTAAATCTTCACAAATCCCAAAGTAACAGGTTGAACATGCCTTCCAGTTCAGCAAAAGTCGCCACGTTGTCGGTGCCGCCAGAAATGAGACGAAATTCAACGGGAATTGTGAGCACATTTAACGTTGTGAACGGATTAACAGACTGCGTTCGAATCCATTACGACATTGGTTAATTTCAACACCTCCGTTTGCCGTCAGGTGTCACGTAAAACAGCTGAACTTGCTCTTATCGAGTGCAACTACTCGATCTAAATTGATACAAAATAGATTGTTTTTTTGGGTGGCATTCTCCTTTAATCTATCACAACTAGTACATGTGCGCCCTCTAGTAATGTAAAGATTCTCGAATAGCCCCATTATATCTCTGTATTTAATTGCCTTGACTTTACGAAACTTGATCGAACATTTTGATACATTACTGAAGCCACCCCTAGAGCGCGTGTTACAGCAAATCTGAACGATGTTTAGTTTTGAAGATATATTCTGAAAATGCATAAAAAAGTGGATTAGTGAAATATGCTGTTTTAAGATACATTTATGAAAAGAAGCGATACTCCCACTGTTAATTGACATATTGTGAATAGCAACACGTCCGGGTATTCGTTTGACGTTCGTAAACAGGCAAACGCTGGAAACTTCAACGCTAGATGTCGCGGGACCGCTCAGAAGCGAAAACTGAATAGGATCGTTCACGACTTTAGGGCACTCACGACTTTAGGACCTCCGACTGTTCCGAGTATCTATGGTCTAACGCAGCTCATCACACAGTGTTACTTAGCTGTTTTTGCGATAGTCTTCAAACCGCTAGCTGGATGGCTACAAGATCTGCAGTGCGCACTTCGATGTTTCGTATTACTGTTCCGGCCCGGCGTATCGGGAATCCGGCCAAAATCCGGAATATTTTGATTTGGGCCGTTCCCGTAACAGAATTCTGATAGGCCTACGGGCGGCCCATATCAGAATATATTTTTTGATTTAATTAAAAACGTTAAATTGAATACAAATCCTTATAACTCGGTATGTTTTCATGCAGTCGAGACTTTATTTTATAGTTTTAACATATTACAGATACCAACAAGCTGTGTTGCTATTAAATTTTCGATCTTTGTGCAAGTGAAGTTGACCGAGTCTATATTCAGGTTGCAGGATTTCAAGGCGCATTATTTTGAAAATTAAGTTTATAATATAAAATAATATTCCATGAATTTGGATATAATTGCTTTATACGAAAAGACCAAGCTAATATGTGTTGTAACTTTTCCACGTATTTTGCACCAAATTAAACGCGTTTTTTTCGCAGGAAAAAGTCTCCAAAATGGTGCCATTATCGACAAAATACTATCTAAAAGGTGCCTTTTCTAATTTTCTGGAACAGAACTGTGGGAAAATTTGAATTTTTCCACAAAATTGATCTCTGAATGTGTCAATTTTTTGTCCGAGCCCACTCCTTAAACGGGTAAGTATCCAAAATTTTCGGGCGGCTCCCCTCGTCCAAAAATACTCTAGTACCCCCGGCCGTGTCAGAAACCACTCATTCGTGATTTTGGTCATTTTCTTTGTAATATGACGTTGGTTTCGTAAAATGGAACAATGGTACATTTCTCTCATGTGCATTCGACGTAAAATGTAACAACTACTTAAAATGTAAAAACTTGCTACAGTTTAGGATAGGCTTAGCAAGGTAAAATGTAACAATGAAGTAGAATGTAACAGTTGTTACATTTTACGACAGTGTTACATTTACGGCGTAACATGGCTTGTTGTGTAGCAGCAAACGAAGTGGTGGGTTATTACATTTCAAACACATCTGTTCATACATTAGTAAACAGCAAATGGATAACTACAATGATTTTATTCGATTCCAATGATTTGTCCGATTTTTCTATGAAAACAAATTCGTGATCAACCTAGAAACTCACTCTTTCAGGGATTTCAGATTGTCCATTCGAAATGCCGAGCACACTGCACGGGTTATGTCTTTACATGCCCTACAGGAAACATCAATATTAAGATTATCTCGAGCTTTATTTAATGGCCTCCAACCTAACTCGTATATTGAAAAGAACCAGGTTTTGTCAACTAGTAAAAGTATATATATTCTGAAAAAAAAAGTCCAGGATTTATAAAAATATGTTTTGTATTCATCTGGCATTATTATGACATTAACACCTTTTAAAGTAATTTTTCATTTTTAAGAAAAGTACATTCATAGGAAAATAACGTCTCTGTGGATTTTAATGAAACCTTTTTAAATGAAAACTTCACCAGTTACCTCAAAAGCGCTGTTAGGAATGTTTTGTTAGTCTTTTAGTTTTGTTGACAAATCAACTCGCAAAACGTAAGGTATTGTTGTAAAAATAGCAGTCGTATTCGTCGTTGTCACATTATCCAAACCTAGGCCCTTATATCGAAAATCAGAAAAGCATTTTTGAGATTGATGAATTAATATTAAGTTTGGAAAGTTTCAGCGAAATCCACCTGGCTGTTTTCCAGAACTCGTGTTCCTAAGTTCAAATAAGTCAATTTGCGGAAGCCGTGAAAAGGTCGATTAAGTTGGGTTGCGTGAAAATCTCAAGGTCTTCAGTTAATTATTTTTTAAAACATGTTGTCGGTCAATATAACCTGTACATTCCTGTAACCAGGTTCGCTAATTCAACATTTACTCGAAATGCCAACTGAATTTCCCCTGCGTAATTAACTTGATTATCACTAAAACGTTACCGTCTCCAGTCCCAAAAGCGAAATCAACTGTTGACCTACTTTGTTGACCTACTTAAGAGTCAACAGTTCATTGTTACACACACCACACGCAGGAAGACTAGTGATATGAAACCAAGTGCGAAATGGATAACAGAAATCGAGACGGTGGTTAAAGCACGTCGTGAGCATGAAATCGGAACAGCGAAATGTCAAGTTACCTATCAAGCTCTTGGGTTATCTGCAGCTATGAATGTGGCTTTACTTAAAGAAGTTCTTGCGTGCAATCCATACATAGGACAGGCAACTGAGAAATGATTGTGACGTTTAAGGATATTTCAAACCATATTCACAAAAATTGGCCATATTTCAAATATGTCTAGCGAAACATTTGTCTTCATCCTCCTGAGGGAGTTGTGCGTCGGCATGCATACGACCGTAGAGAACTAAAATGGATTTTTTACTGATATGATTTGTGTTGCTAAATGTTTAACATGCTTAATTTACATGATAGAACGTTATCCCGGGGGAATGTTCCAAGAAACTGGCTTAAGTTCATTTTTGACTTAAGTTTAACATTTGTCTTGGATCGGGCCCCAGGTCTATAAGTTGGCCGATCACGGCGTGCTATTGTGTGAGCAGAACTTGGTCTCAACGAATAACGAACTGCATCAGTTCAATATTTGCTTACCTCAAAAACAGTTGTCATCTGAGTAACAACCAAGTTGAGACCAATTACATAGCTGAAAGTGGTCGAAATTAGAAGTTTGCTTCATGGGAAGAGCGTGGGTTTATGTATGCTTTGATGAATGGAGATTAGGTATATTAATATTGGGACTTGTAATGACACTTCACTCAATATTTGTACGTCGAGCAAATCAAGTCATTTGATATTGAAAAGTACACGTGGCTTGTGAAAAATAAATTCGTGAACGGAAAGGCTTATTCCTCTAAGTACAATAAAATATATATTTGGAGTTTGAGAATGAGATCTGAGATTAGAGCCTGGGTGAAAGTGAGTTGGTCAGTTTTTACGAAAAACGCCGCAAATCTGGATTTCGCCACAAAATTACAAACATAATTTCTTTTCAGGTATATCACTTTAGTTTGTTGCTGCAACTTTGAGTAAAGAGAATCAACCAAGGACAGTCATGGGCGCAGATGCAAAATTTGTCTTTCTAGTAATATCGGTTTCCGTCGCAATAACTACGATGTACATCATCATACGAAGTAACCAACTGGGAACTGTTAAAAGTAAGTTTAACATACATTTATGATTAGAAGCTGAGGAATCTGCTCTGCATATAGTTCACAATAATAAGAATACAACGAAGCTAATGGGCCCTGGCGAAAAAATATAGACATCTGGTTTAAAAGTAATGTATTATACCAAAAAACAATGTTTTTGTACGCCCACATGTTACATATTGGCTCATTATGCCGCATCTCTGTCTGTCCATCCGTCCCGCGTCCGCTGCTGTATCTACAAAACTCCTTAATGTGTATTCATGAAATTTTGGGATGGCATAAGCAAACTTTGGGACGGATCCGACAACCGGTTTGCCCCTAGTGACAATTTTATTTTTTTAAGTTTGCCTCTTTATCTTCGGAGTTCCTTTACGGATTTTCATGATATTAGTCAAATAGGAAGATGCCACCGTCACGTTTTAAAATTGATTCGACATAATTTGTGCCAAGTAGCGGCCATTTTTGCTATTCTTTACCGCCCCTGTATAGGTCAAAACACCGTTAGAATGATTATGAAAATTGAAATGCATATATGTTGCTACTGGAAGGAGGACGACTGACGATGTTTTTTGGAAGGCTCTAACTACAGTAGCTCCTCCTACTGGCATTTTCACTCCATGGCTATATCTCTTAAACATTCTGCAAGATCTTTGTTAAATTTGCTGAGTGTGTTTACATGAAGGTGACAACGGGTGACGACGACTTTTGGATGGATCCGACTATCGCTGTGCCCCCACCGTCAGTTCTACATTTTTACGGTCGTGGCAGGTGTGTTCCTATTGAGGGGAGCATTGCTGGCTTGCTATGAAACACCTACTGATTACTTTAGGTTTACTAGCTTTGTTAAATTTAGTTGGAGTATTTACAACTACAACAGACAAAACTCAGGGCCATTGGCGCACAGTTCAGCATAGCTACAAACGGTTTAATCTTACCATCAAGTACTCATAATTTCGCTCCTATTTACCAGTCCTTTTTGACTGAAGGATGCTGTATTTTTTGAAACATACATAGAATCTGAACCTAAGAGTGTCTTGATGTTTCTTTATCTAACAATGCATTATGGTAATAGATATTTCCGTAGGTATGCAAGGACAGGACAATCAAATAAAATTGTATCTCTGTTTCAATTTCATCTGTGTTACAAACTTTACAAATTCTTTCTGGTCGTGATACATTGTTTATTCTACCCAACTCAATCATGAGATGATGCGTCGAACACCTCAATTTGCTATTGCAAATACTTAATTTGAAGGGAAGCTACCATGTAAATACTTTTCACATGTTAACTGAGATTTAATTGAATGGTAAACATTACATTTATCTGTATTTGCAAGTGAAGACGATCAATTGAAAATTCATGTCCATAAATCTTTGTTAAAAGATATTAAAAAAATCCGTCATTAAAATACAAAAGATATTACAACAACGCATGGACAGCTACAGAGGTCAACAAAAATACAAATTGGGGGAAACTGGTTCACCCCCGCCTATCCGCGATCGAGAACGCTCGAAAGGCGATCCAGAACGATATTTGGCGCAAGAAGCGAAGTCAGGTAAGGTGAGTAAATTTGATGAATTTTCGTTGTTTTTACTTCCAATGTGAAAACAGTGACATGAGTTCAAGGCGTACCACATTGAGAAAGGGCAGGTAGAGGTTTAGGCTAGTGTCTCTTCCAATTATAGGAGAAAAGTTACGTTGACCGCGGCATCGCATGAGCCGAAGGTGATTTGCATATCATTTTGGCAAATTGCCGATATTTGTGGCTTTAAATCAGTAAATTGACCATAGAGTTATGAAGAAATGATGTGTGAAAATATAACGCAACGCTTGTTTTTTGTAGTTTTGTCAGGATATCTGATTTTTCGACGCTTTTCTGTTGAAAGATGCGATCGAGAACGTAACGATAAGCGATCGGGAAGGCAAATTTGTTTTGCATCGTGGTGTGTCTAACAGTAATGAACTTTTCACTTATAAAACGTAAAAAAGGTTACAAAATAAGCGTGGTGCAATGAATTAATCACATTTTGCGTCATTACTGTGTTACTTTCGTATCAAAACTGAACAACAACATAGCACATTTCCATGCCTTGAGCACTGAATGTACATCACGCATAATTTTAGTTTCACAAACGAATTTATTTTCATTTCAGGAAACGAGTTCACTTTATTGTGAGACGAGCTTCAACGAACATGTTACCCACGACGTAAAGGTACACCCTACCAGGGTTTTAAAATACAGACATCTACTTTTTGACGAAACCACTGAGAACAAGGGGTTCAAAACTGAAGACTGACCCAGGAGTTGTTCCATGTGGCCTGTCAGCCAGGGGTAAACAAATTGTTGCAGCAGATGAAAGCGAGTGTAGAATCTTCTTGTAAAATTATGACAGCAAAAGGAAAAAAACAAATAGCCAGTGAAGTCTAAGAATGATGTTGAGCTTGCCCATGGGGAGTGCGGCAACACTTAACGAGATGATTCAACGATTCCACTCATAAACGTCTGGGATCTAAAAATTGGCCAGAAGTTGTGTAAACTGATGTGCTGATAAAACTGGTGGGATTTTACTTGATGCTTTACTGATAACATCGATACACAGATGAACAGATTGACTTGTGGCACCCGTGTGGCTTGAATGTACGTTGTGTTTGACTCTTCTGTTTTATAGTCTTGGTCCTAAGTTCATCTGCATCATCAATTCATAATCTTCAGTTTAATGTGACATTGAAAAAGATTGAGACGGTTATAGTACACGTACTATGTTGTGATTTTCTTAAAACGTAGTCAACATGTTGTCATGAACGTCACTTCAACTACACACTGTAGTGATTTACACAGGAAATCAACAACAATATTGCAGTATTTCTATTATGATATTTATCTTTTATCACACATATCTCAAAATTGGTCTTACAAAAATATATAAAATATTGCTTTAGGGAAATCAACATTACAAATCCATTGGAACATTTCCCACGAATTACTTTTGGAATCTCGGTTATCTGGGTGCAGAGTCGACGTCATAACATGTTGGGCACACCCATGTATGCTCAGTCCTCCAACTCAGAAGCTCACGCAGAACACCTTGACTAATTGTTCCAGTAAGGTGCTGATTCTGGATTTCCCTCCACATTCCTCTTATTGTAGTTTTTGATGCGGTTCCCTTGTCTACACCGAACTGTCGCAATCTTTCAACTGTTTCCCCAGTTTCCTCCTCCCTCTTCTCATCCAGAGCAGTAAGCACCTCTGCTTCACCCATCTCCAAGGGTCCACCCATATTGCCCACTCCCGCAAGTTTGTCAGCCCTTTCGCTACCGACAACTCCTGCATGAACCGGTGAAAAAATCCAGACAAAGGATTCCAGGTAGCTTTGCCAAATGAACTGCATCCATGTGGGTTTTAGGAGGCCCTGCTGTATTTTGCGCAGCATGCTTTGTTAGTCTGTCACAATGACCGCCCCTGTGAATTGTTGCAAGCCAACTTAGTGCAGCACTGGCGGCATCTTCTTCCATGCGCATACTAAATGTTGCGTTTCTTTATGCCTGACTTTTCTCGGATATTACCCTCCAATTCACTCTTGCACAGAAGGCCCAGCTGGATCTTACCCCTCTAATAACAGAGCTGTCTGTAAAGATAACAGCGTCATCGTCCTTGGTGTTTTCCCATATCAAAGCCTCGAGTTCTACGTTGACTGCCACTGGTGCCTGCTCCCTGCATTCTCTCCCGAGGGTTATCACGGTATCGGTGTACTTTTCTCTTCTGTTGTAACACTCTCCCACTCTGTCCCCATTCTGATATTTTCTAGTTCACAAACTGTGCTTGTAGTTTCTTCAGCTGCTGCCAGCCAATAATTCCCTCTTTTGATTCTTCCACCCTTAGGTTTCCCCAGTTCCTGGTAGAGGGGGTGCCCTTTTTCACTTGCTACTTTGGACATTGCCTTTACTTGTGCCTGCCTGTGGCGCTCTGCAATGCTGGGTAATCCAATCAGGTATCTCATGGCTGCAACTGATGTGTCTTGTGCAACCCAAGACGGTCCTCATTCCTTGGTTTTATATTTTCTCAAGCTTGCATTGGAATGTATTAGACTAAATCATCACTGAATCATAGACAATGTACTTAGGACTGATTGATAGTATAATAGGCTCTCACTTGAAATCAACAACAATGTCAAAGCAATTTCTACAATAATCAAAGACATATATTTTCTTTTAAAGTACTAATTGGTCAGAACAATTGTATGTAAGTATTGCCCAATGACACTTAGTATGGCCATTTAAATCTACCTAAACACTGCAAAAATGTACTGGTTCTGTTAAAGGTCCTTTTGAAACAACACAAATACAGAAAGAAACTAGAGGAAAAAAGGCTCAAAACAAAACGTCAAAATACTGTCACATCAGACAACTACCAACCACAAACTCTTTAAATCTGAATAGCAGTGACTTACCTTCATCACTGGACTTAATGATTTCATTCATGACGTTTCTGCTTGCTATGCATGTAAAAGGAGGCATGCTGTTTGCATGGCATGCCACATTCACCACAAAAAGGAGTGTCCTCGTGCTGTGACGCAGTGTCGCATCAGGTTCACTCTTTCCGTGAAACATTGATCAAAGATAGGACACTGAATGGACTTGGTTCCTGAGAACGATGCTTTACGTTGTGTTTTACTATATTGGTAAAAAAACTTTTGACGCATGCAGCGAATCAATCACAGGGCTGGTAAAGGTCTTGCTTGTTGTAGTGTCACTGGGTTTTATTGCCATGTGGTCAAACTAAGCTGATTTCTTAGTTCCTGAACGAGGCTTCACACACACACTCCTTTGTGACATGCAGCAGTTGTACTACTCTTTTTTGAAGACGTGGACGTTAACACACTGAAGGACTCGTCGTGTGGCTACAGTTCAACTGAAAAAAATCAAACCCATTCAGTTATGTTTGTTGGGCTAATCTCACTTAAAAATCATAGAAAAGCGATGAAATGTAATTAATAATCAACCTATCAACTAATTCAGGCTCCGCAATATTCTAAAAACATTGACATAATACCCTAACTTGAACGACTTTTCAGGCCAATGCAGAGAAAAAATGTGCGTTCACGATCGCTTTTTTGCGTTCCCGATGGCCGTCTCACACAAGGACCTGCTTGTATTCTTAAATATCTCAAAATGTTTCACAACTTATAACTAACAAAGGTGTCACCAGGGACGATTAAACTATAGACGTCACAGGTCTCTTCTTAAGAACCCTGGAATTGCTAAAAACAAGTAGAAATTGTCGGTTTTACGAAGCGTAACGCATTTTACCGAAAGCCATTGCTTTTTGAGCTTTTTATTTTGAAAAAATAAGGAAAAGCTAAGTATTATTCCAGATCCACCACAAAAGTTACACTTTGACGCTTTTCTGTGGGTAACACTTGTACCAAAGTGGCCTCTATTTAAGCAGAAAATGACACTTAAACTTACGGCGTATGTTACTGTCGTCAAACATTTTTGGTGCAAGGTCTTGTTCTCGATTAGGCAATGATCATCGCCTCTGTTGGCCCGAACCTGGTTCGGGCCAACAGAGGCGATGGTCATTGCCTAGTTCTCGATCGCCTACCGGGCGTTCTCGATCGCGGTTGGCCGGGGTGTGGTTGTGCGCAGCTGAAGGTGAAACGCGGTCGAATTCGACTACTGCACTTCACTCTAGTGGCCATTTTGTCTGGATGCCCTATGTTGTTCAGTTGTCTGCTTCGTATTTCAAAAGCAGGTGGTCGTAACATAATGAATATAGCGCATCCCTAGGGCATTGTATGCCACTTTTCAACCTGCCATTGCCCCTAGGCGACAGGCAGGGTTTTTCAGAATGAAATGTTGGGGAAGAGCATTGCGGATGATATCTAGAGAAGTGATTGACAGATTTTAAAGAAATTAAAAAGATACCAAACCTATTAACAGATACTAAAAACGATTTACACGTCCAGCTCTCTGAAACGAACTGATGCTCTGTAACCCTCGACAATCCTCAAATGTTTGGAGGTGTGGAGGAAAAGCGCTTCACGTAACCACCTGGCCGAACCCGGCCAACTTCGGCCGAGTGGTATTTGCGTAAATGATAGGATCGAGCAGACGATTAGAGGAGGCTTTAATCATGGGCGGCGCACCAAAGGGGGATGCGGGGACTATAGCCCCACTTTTTTCAGTGCTGCGCCGCCCATGGTCTATTAGCGGTGCATCACAGGTGGCTGGGGGCTTTAGCCTCCCCACTTTTTTCAGTGCTGCGCCGCGTCCATGTTTATGTTACTCATGGGCTTTGAACACACGTGGTGGTTACACCGTAGGGTATCAAGGGAGTCTAGAAGTAAATGTATGTGCCTAGCTAAGCTATATAGCAGTGAGAGAGCTCCCAAAAGTAGTGCGATGTGAATGCCTTAAAATCGACTAAGAAACAAAACAGCAGAAAGTAGGTTTGTTATCCGATATTGCTTCCTAGCATAGTACGGTAAAGGGCAGGCGTTTTCAAATTTGGAACTGAAAGTGTTCGTAAAATACAGGTATGTTTTTCATCCAGTGTCCATTGCAATTGTATATTGGTGGATTGACATACATGCATGTACACGTGGGTGCGTTTTCGTCCTTTTAAATTCAGTGGAAGCCGGCGGTAAGTTAACATAGGCAGCCCTCCGTCGTTGCTCAAAAACCAGAATTTAACTATAACTGTTTTTCTTGCACCGGCTGAGAAAATACCACCGAGCATGTTCACATTTTTGGGGAAAAGTAGGCCGAAACCCAATAAAAACGTTGGTTATGAAAATAGACTTCTCTTGTCAATAGTGTCAATGGTGCACAGCCTCACAGACTTCATACGAGCAGTTAGCTTGTTGGAAAAGATTTCCAAGGTTAGATGCCGCTACTCTAAAGGTCCACCGTAGGCCTACTCCGAAGGTTTGCCACCTTCGAAAGTTCACTACTTCGAATGTCCACAATTCTAAAACCAGAACACCGACAGTTATTTTTTCTTAATTATAAGCACAGCCCCAGGAGTCGCTTTCGTATTATATCCAGGTTCTAATTCACACCCTTGCACTCAGAGAAGTGGGAGACGCCGTTGTGCAATGCTCGATTTTCAGCCAGTGATGAGCCAGGATTCGAACCCAGGTCGGCTCAAACAGGAGTCCTGGACACAAACCACTCCACTGAGCCACACAATTGATTACTCTGATTGTCTGCTAATGAGTAGTAACAGACATGAATAAAGTATTGTATTTGTGTCCATTTCTCATTTAATAGGTGTGCAAAAGTTGAATAGTTCTTGATGCATTGATTACATTGTTTACAAATGAGCTTAGTTCCAATTACTGCCAATGGTGATTCTTGAATCTAACACTCATTATCAAGCATGGACAACATCTGGGGCACGGCGTTCAGCGGTTTTAAATTTAAGACTGAAGGGTCTCTCTGACTTTGTGAAGACTGGCAGAAACAGGATAGCCTGCTAACTACATTTAATTTCAAAGGTGTGCGTGGTTCCGGTGTGTGAGGTTCACGCGGAGCGGCCCTAAACCTTTCAATCTCGCTTTGAAATGATGCGACCTTGACATGGATTTGATTAATGTATCGTGGTTGATAATTCATCAACATTCCCACTCCATATTTTTGAAATGCAATAACGTTCTCATTTTTCCGTGTTCGTAAGACATGCGGGCATTTTCGCATGCGCATGAAATCCAAACAAAGTATTTTAGTACCCTGGCGTTGTTTTAGGTATAGGTACACCATTCAGTGTATCTAATAGCCGTAGTATCATTCATTTTGCATGTAAAAGTGTGCAAATTACACATGGGTTGAAAAAGTTAGATCTTCGTAGTAGTGAACCTTCGAAGTAGTAAACCTTCGCAATGGCGAACCGAATGGTGAGTAGTAGGCTGCTCCCGATTCCAACGTCCCGTAAGCAACTCAGTAACACTCAAAAATATAACTAGATAAAAAATTTCGTCAAGTTATTCTCCGACTAAATATTTCTGGAACTCATTTAAGCATGCATGATTTGAAAATTTGGCAGGAAGTAACGCGAGAACGTTTGGATCACGTTACATCCAAATTGAGTACCGTGATTTGCGAGCACCTGTCACGTCATCCTCATCTCTGTCTGGTATTACTAATTCCGTCTCATCCGAAAAACACAGAGCTGAGAGTCATCGTTATGTATACAAATTTCCCTTCCCCCTGATTAAGATGCGTCAATTGAGGAACTTAATGAAAACTCCACAGTGTCGACGTTTGCAAAATAAAAAAGGTCCACCGTTCAAGAAATTCGAACCACTTCCCCTTCGCAATGCTGGCAACGGGCCTGGAATTTTTAGTATTTTCAGGAAAAGAAAATTGCGTGTGGTATCTAGATGAGCAATTGATAGATTGCAATAAAATTTAAACATAAGAGGTATGTGACGAAAGTGTGCGTTACCCGTCTATGTTCGAGTGGATGTGACTGTCACAGCACCTCTGAGGGACAGTTATAATTTGTAAATGTTGGCAGCTACCAGTTTTGAGCAGAAATCAATAAGTATGTAATGCATTTTGTGTCCATATTTGTATATAACAAACCTCATGACCTCATGATTGTTCTTTACGAAAAGAAGTTAAATAGACGTGCTAATTCTTGTGTTGCAAATGTTGAAAACTTTAATTTTTAAACCTTTTAATTTGATGTTACTTTTAAGAGGTGAGGTACAAACACTTTTTTTGTCAAGTTTGACTTTTGAAGCTACACCTTTGATTAGGTTGTCGTCTGCTTGTACCTTTCACGAAACTGATTACATCCCTAGAAAGATTCTGTTCCCCTTGCACTGTGGAAGTATATTTTTAACGCTTTATGTTGCTCTTGTTCGTCTTAATATTGTTCGCATTCCACAAAAAGCCGAGGGCATTTGTCTTCAAAACAAAAAGGTTTTGTATATGGAGACAATATTTAAAGAAACTTCGCCTTCTTCAATTTATTTGGCTTTTGTTCTAACTATTAGACCTTGCAATTTCGCCTTCCGCCATGTTGAGAATTGTACACGTTTATCTGCAATGTTGCTTTAACCAAGAATTACACATTTGGCTAAATTGTCCATTCATGAGAAGTTATTCCGTTCTTTTAAAATAAACGTTTTATCTAGTTTCAGAAGTCGTTTATCAGCAAATACTGAATACGTCAGTGGAACCCAAAAGACAACCGAAGCCACCGGTGATTCTGTTCTGGACAAACTTTTTTTCGGATACTGAGTGGGGCATAGGCGTGGGTAAAAACAAATATGTACCCGTGTGCAACGTGACATGTGAAATTACAAATGTGAAATCCCGCTTTAGTGAAAGCAAGGCAATTTTAATACACCCAAGAAATCCGGTTTCACCTTTACCGAAAGCTCGACAACCATGGCAGTTTGTCATATTCTTTTTATTGGAATCGCCAATTCACACTCCTAACCTAAATCGTTTCGCCGGCATGTTCAACTATACGATGACCTATCGCCAAGATTCAGACATTCTGATGCCTTACGGAAGATTCTACAGGAGACACAAGCCAAGCACGCCAATAACAGCACACAATTCATTCAGGAAAAGGACAAAAGAGATTCTTTGGATTGTTAGCAATTGCAGCCCACCAAGTCGCCGACAAGATGTCGTTGCGCAACTTAAAAAATATTTAAAAGTGGATGTTTTTGGTGGTTGCGGTAGTGCGCGGTGTAGCAAAGACTGCGAAAAAATTGCGAGGGAATATAAATTTTACTTAGCCTTTGAGAACAGCCTTTGTGACGGTTATGTCACTGAAAAACTTTTCAAGGCTTACGGACCTCTTGGTTTAATACCAATTGTTTATGGAGGCGCCAACTACAGTGAGATACTACCTCCTAATAGTTATATAAATGTGGCTGACTACGCATCGATAGAAGACTTAGCTCGCTATATCCGTAAGGTTTCGGTTAACGAAACGCTGTTTAACAGCTACTTTGACTGGAAAGAGAAACATTATGTCAGTGACCTGAATGAAAACATTTACAAGACAGCTTTTTGTACTCTGTGCAACAAAATTCACCAAGGGAGTCTTAAGCCGAAAACGTATGAAAACCTTCAGAACTGGTGGATTTCTGGCAGGTGTAGAAGTCCGAAACAACAGTTTCCACAGCTGAAGATGTTTAACTAGCCTGACGTAAGCCCTGTTTGTGTCTTTGAGGTAACAAGTGAAGTTTTCATTTGAAAAGCGTTTCATTATAATGAACCGATGCGTTATTTTGTTATGAATGCATCTTTCTTAAAAATGAAAAATTGACTGAAAAGTGTGTTAACGTAATAATAATAATAGTAAATAAATATAAAGCCTGTTATTATATCTCCTGATCTTTTTTATTTCAGAAAATATATACTTTTACTACTTGACAAAGCCTAGTTTTTTGATGTACGAGTTTTAATAGTGGCTACCGTTAAGTAAGGTTTGAGATAACCTAAAACCTTTCGCGACCATTTATTAATCACCTTCGTCCTGTTTATATCACCTTGGCGTCTTATCTTCCGCTAGGGGATGGAAACGATTCAATGGCCGCGCATCTAACTTCCATCTCGGACTCGGTTCCTTACCTGGGCCCGCTGGTTCGGAGTTTGGTCACGGGTATGGATTATTATCGGCGAGTGGGAGGCATTTATGGCACTGTTATGGAATTTGCACCGCTGGATTGGTGTTTACTGGTTCGGAATTGGGGCTTAGGGAGGGAAGCTTGAACTCAGAGGCGCGATCGTGTGGAATCGTTTCCATCCCCTAGACTAGCACACGTTAAAGAGAATCTTTGAAATACACCTAGCCTATTTCATGCACCTGTTATCAAGAAACAAGTCCAAAGTATCAATTACACATCGTGTGATCTACGTCTTAGTTCGGCACATGGAAAAAATGGAAAATAATAATACCCTCAAATCTGGAAGTGTCGCAATGTCCGTTCACGGACAAAATGCAGAGGTATTCATATCAGATGGATATCTAAAGTGGACATATTTCACGGAAAACTCGACCTTCAATAAGAGCGGTAAGTGCTATAGTATCAGGACCACCTAGGGGGATTTTCAGTGGAGTTGTCTGAAAAACTTATACCCCAGGTTTTCTAGACGTTTTAAGTATAGAAATATCGGGAATTTCATTTCAGTTAGTCCCTGGATAATTATTCGAAAAAAACGTTTTGTCGATCTTCTGTGCTTTTCCTTAAACAATTCCGAATATAAAAGATGACAGAAAATTTTCATTGTTGGTTATGTAAATCAAACGGTAAAATGGGTGATCATGCATATCACCGACAGGCACCCTACGCTCTGTCATCACTTCTAACCTCTCTGACAACAAGCCATCACTCGCGTTCTATACTAGCCCTGCAGCCTTTAAAGTGTACCCGCCGAACAGCATGTACAATACCAATTTTCCCAAAAAATTAAGAGTTAATGGTGAATTTCATAGGTAGAGTAAAAAGAATTTTACATTGGTCGCAGCTAGGCACCAAAATTGGTTAACAGGTCACATAACTGATAGCATATTCTTTATCCAATGAAACTCAATCTATTGGAATAGGCACTTAAGTTGTTTATTGAGCATATCATGATCCTGGTCCAGTACGGCATTTTTATACGATACAGTGGCATAGAGGTCATACAATAAAAGTTCTTAGCAAATATGCGATTATTACCCATAAAAAACGAGAAACACAACGTGCAGCTAAAATTAGGGTCTTGGACGTGGAGCATTCTAGCAATACGTATTTTTCGGTCTGGATTGCGCTGCATTCACCGGGGGTATCTCGAACTCAGGGTTCCTGTTTACTTGTCAGACTCGATTTCCAATCTGGGGAAGGATTATTGTACTCGAGACCTACATATACGTTCTTGTTCGAGAATATATATATCACATCAAATCCAACATAGGTTCAACGCTAAAATATACGCTACGACGGCTGGTGGAGCCCTGTTGATCAGCGGATCCGGAACTAAAATTTCTGCTCGATCGACACAACCCCCACTCTACCATCTTTGAAACACACTGCAGCCTATCATGATTTTAAAATTTCATGCAAAATTTACGTCTTATCTAGGGTGATCATGATTGATTCAATAATTTTTCCATGAGAATATTTTCAGACAATGTCGAAGGCTAAATGCCAATAGTTTCGCCTTGGGGTGACTACGACAGCCATCAAAAACATACGCAGGTGCTCCAACGAAATTAATAATCCGCTTTTGTGTTGTTCTCAAACCATCACCCAGCAATGCTCACGGCTTAAAATGCAGTAAATTTACCCACAGTTCACTTGGGCCGACCATGCAATTGTCGGCCCAAATGGAATAGCGGAGTTGAAACCGAATCGATTTAACGATTGCGCATGTCCGGAAATTAGGGTGCGCAAAGGCTATTGGGATTGATAAGGGTAAATGGAATGGCCGATTGGTTTGCATGACGTGTGATTTGAGTGCATTAAATTACGCTGCTGTATGCAATTCTGCCGCTATTCGACCTAATAAGCGCCCATGCCCCAACAAGTGCCCCAACGCGTTTTCAGACTTTACTAAAGTAAGCGCCCAGCCCATGAACTACATGCGAAAAATGCCCTTACCTACAGTTCTAACGTCTCCAATTTATCAATTGAAAGATCCGATAGTCCTGAATTTGTAGACCACGAGCCTCACCGTTATGTCCGTATACACTTCAAACCTACGCCGCGATTCAAAAAGAACGCAGAAGTTTTGCTACTCTTGTGAGGGATGTGCCCCACTACGCGGGTGTGGACTTTGAAAAGAGATGCAGCGTACTTGTCAGCGGCCTTGCATTGTTTCTTTCCGGTACAGATCTTCTCCGGCCTCAACAGGAATCCAAACTTCTTTGTACACGTGAAAACCGTGAATCGACGACTAATAAAAAAAATCGACCAGTGTTAGCACGCGGCCAAGAAGCGCGCGCTGCATAATGTACCGGCTGTCATCCAAGACATTTAGTCGGGAACTATCTATTCATGAAACGGGTAACAAAGCATCGGCAAATAAATATTGGCACTAATTTCCGAAAGTTTCTAATACCGTAAAAAACTTTTGCATTATTTTTAACTAATCGTAATTCAATTTTTGGTGTTTTTAAGGTCAAAATGACCCACTTCGCACCCTTACACTCCAATTCTTCAGGAAAATAGCTGTTACACTACGGTCACGCATCCACTCACCCGGCGACTCAATGAGTGACATGTCGGTCTTACCGAAAAAAAATCTCGAACGTTTTTTAGCAGATGAGGCCAGCAAGATATTAAAACACGCCCTGCTTGACTGCTTGACTTAATTTCTTTGGATACAATGCACACCTAGATCATTACATTACTCTGGCAAATGAACTCTGATGGCAAGCACACGCACGCTTACTGTCACACACACGCATACAAACTTCAAAACAAACGTCACGTGACAACAACATGTGTGTTCCTCCACAGATTTTTATCGTGTTGCGGGTTACAATCTAGCGCAGATTTGGACTTAATCTGCAGTTAATCCAGACTCCACAAGAACTTAAAAATCTTAGAGACGCTATTTGGAAAACTTGAGGAGGATTTCAGGTAATTTGTTGAGTCGAAGCTGTTTTCTTATTCAAGAATTCAAGCCCTATCGACGATTGCGAGACCGGCAGCTACGCATTTGTCGGCAAGATTTCGCCCTGGGACTTCCAACACAATTTTATGAAAAATGATCGTAATTTAACAACGAATTTTGATAGCAATGCACCACAATTTTGTGGAAAGTAAATAGTAATATTCTGCACTAGCGCGTAATACATATAGTGAGCGTACGTTAAGTGTGTTGACCCCGCAGAACAGGTGATTGTGCAGAGGCATTATCCTCAAAATTGCTCATGTTGGCTTGGTTCTGGTCAAGCGAAAACAAGTTTTTTTTCACTACCAACCGCGGTAGAGTATTTTGTCACTGTTTCTTTGAAGGGAGATATTGTTGGGCAGTTTCCAAGATGCGTTTTCTTGCCACCCTCAAAATGAGGGCTGCATACTTTATGCTACCAAGTCGGAAAGAATTCACGAAGTCGGCCTTTGCTACCAGCTCTACTAATGTCTCTGACCCATGTTTAACGCAGTTCTTGATCCTTGGGAAACAGGTAGTAACTAAATTTTTTATCTCGCTAACTGGTATTATAGCCAGGCACACAACACGTATAACCTCCCTGTGGCCGGTTCGCCCCCACGCTTGCCGACGTACTTGTTTACCGGCTTAACCACAATGCAACATTCTGACCCATTTCCAATATGGCGGCGTTGCAACTCCGTTAGTCAAGGACAGGTCTGGTGGAATCGGGCCAATACAAGATTATTCTATTTTTCTCCAAATGCGATTGTTTCCATTCTCTACAATGACTTGCCATGCTTCTCACTTTTCAAAAATATTTATGGACATTATAACGTTCACTTTGCTCGACGGGACGAGCGCTGCGTCGGGGTCTGACGCTAATTTCCCAACCCCGGTTTATCACAGGTATTCAGTTTTTGGGCAAAACATTCCCCTTCATACTTGGTGGTTATGAATCATTAAGATAATTATTTCATTCAAGCTCGGAGTTGCTCTAACGAACACAATACCTGCTTTGTGCGTTCCTTTGACCAATTCTAGCGAATTCTTCAGACACAAAAGCAAAATTTCCCTTGTGGTTCACTAGACACCAGTTTCCACGAAACTTCTTGTAAACTCATTCCAAATTTAAGTTCAGACTCCATTGAACCATCAATGATAATTTTATTAGACTTGATATTTTTTAAGCATCGACTCCACTTCCCCCACTGGAACGTCGTCTTCCGAACCCAAAATTAGTAAATCCCCACGGTGATACTATTTTGTTAGAGGTGCAAAAAGTAACAGTGTATACGATTTATAGGATAAAGTATTTTGATCCCTTACAAGAAACTTAAAAACCTACAGTATTCTGGGTGAATGATGTCAGTAGAGTATTCGACGCAGCTCTCGTCTAATTTTTCATCTCAAGAAAAAGATTTTTGACGAGCGGCAACCCGTGGCACGTGTTTCTAGACACCAAATTGTGAGTTGAAACGATTATTCGCTCATAAAGAATGAAACTGACTTTGTAAAGGACGTACTTCGCAGACCTCGGCAGGTGTTCAGGTTTCAACGGTAGACTGCCATTTGAGCACAAATTTCACTTTGGATACGAGGTTGAATCATCTAGGCAGAGCAGGTTAATTTGGGATGGAGAAGTATTTGGGCTTCAGGCATCATGAAAAACACATTTTTAGTAATATTTCGGGTATGTGTTTTCACCGCAGTCAGACTGTCGCTTATGTAGTGGAGGAGGCCTAGTGCGTTAATGTCATTTGGAATTAGGTGTTCTCATATACATACATACCTTTGTGTCGCATAGGTATCTTCATTAACATGCCGTTGGAGACATACATTAATCGTGTGTTCGGTGAGAACGGATAAGAAAGCGACTAAATACTTTGCATGAAAACGTCATTAAGTGTTTGATGATTATGGTTTGTGACGATACATTACACTGACTGTGTGTCCAGTAAAGTACTTTGCAGTATGTATTAGAAATCGTCAACATAAACCATACTTTTTAATTACGTTCTATATTGATACCCAAACACATAAAAAATTATTGAACAGACAAGAATATGAAAACATGACATTTGAAGTTCACATTGGCAAACACAACTTAGCTTACTATTAATGTATCTTACTTTTTTGCTAAGTTTTACTAAGAACACGGTCACGTATCCGAAAGAAAGTACGCAATAGTACCGTATTGCCGCACGTTTAGGCCCATGAAGCAATATCCGATATAATACCTTTTTCGTGGCCTTTTTTATCCAAATGGTTCGCATATTAGCGCATGTGCCTACGTTTCGCATATAAGCGCAGTTCCGCGCGGACGTCCATAGGCCGAATGCCGCGGCAATACTGTGAAAAGTCAAAAAGACAAAAATCTAACAACTCTACACGTTGTCTGCTTTTAGAAAATATGTACTTTTACTGAGTTAAAAAATAGTTTTACACAGTGTTACTTTCTATAGTTTTGTGGGTAAATATGCACACTTGCCGATAAGGGCCTAACTAAGTTTTTTACATTTCCAATTCAGTATGTACCTCGATAAAAACGTACTTTCGACTTGGTATTTCCTAGTCCCGATGAACGAAATTATCGCAGTAACAGATGTCACCGGAGAACCGAGACAGACGATTGTGCACTATCTAAGCCGCTTACCAAAACACGTTTGGACCACGGCACAGACATGTTTCACGTGCGACTCTCCAGCCTCGTCACAAGAGTGGAAAAAAACAATAGAGAAACAAATAGCTGACCCAAGTGAGTACTGCCCTAGAGTAGATCAATAATAATATAGCACTTGCTCTTGCATTTTGAATTTTTTGATTTCAACAAACCATACATCTAACGCAGAAACGGATGGCGACTGTTTCAGTTCGAAACGCTGTAGGGCGCATTGATCAATTGAAACTGCGAATTTGTCACATGTAACCCAGATTCATTAAATCTATATTATCCAGGAGATATTACGAATTTTTTCACCAATATAAAATACAAACAACAAACCAATAAATAATCGCATTGATTCCATACCATATTTCCATAGAAAGAGCGACTGCCAACAACGTAGTACCCGCGCAGTGATTTTTTATATATTTCTTACTCAAATTACACGATGAACTTTTGACTGTTGGTTCATTTTTAAAATTTAATAGAATTCAACCGTCCACAAAACCTCCTTGTGTTCGTAAATCCCAGCAGTGGCGGGGGACGTAAGTCTGAAGAAACTTTCAAGCAGCAAGTCTTGCCTTTGTTGGAACTGGCCTCAATACGCAGTGACGTCATTGGTGAGTAGCTCGCAACAGCTTACATTTTCAAAAGGCTTGTGAAGCATATTGTTTTCCAAAAATACACATGCGTTGTTTTGAGAAGACAAATCGGGAATGCGATAATCTCTGAAGCGCTGATAATCTCTTAGGTAAACATTTAGGTTAAAATTCAGAGTTCACCTCTTAAACATTAGCGTGTAAGCATGTCTTGCAGTTCATTGCAGTTTGAGCTATTACCAGCATACATAAAATTACGCATCGTGTATTCGTGCTGTTAGCGAATGTTCACATAATGTCTCGCAATCAGCTAAAATTGTCGTATTTATTCCATCAATAATCATTTCAGGATTTGACAATACTTCTGAATTATATGTTTTATTAATATGGAATTATATTTATTGTGATCTAGTAACCGACAGAGGGGGACAAGCAGAAGAAATTTTACAGACGTATAACCTCGAATCAATCGACGGGTAATATCTCACTACTACAACCTGCTTTGAGGTCAAATAAATTGACTTTTGATCTACACTACTTTATGTTATATAAAGACTCTCAACTTGCTCCTGATAAGTGGTTTATGGCCTTTAAAATGGAACTGAAATTTCGTAATATAATGCTAGCCACCGTGTTCGACACAGGAATTGGTCTGCTGTGACAAACCAACTTGCAGGCGTCAAGGTCAAAATCTCAGATTTAAGTAAGGCACAAGTCATTAGAGTATATGGTCAAAATCAAAAGTTACTTTTTGGCGGAAGGCAGGCTTATACCAGTCTATTGCACTTTAGTTATTTATTCGTATATTTGTTAAATGTTTAGTCCTCCTTCTCACGGAATAATCGTTTGCTGCTCAAAGAATAAATCAACCTGTAATGGTAGAAATAATTAGACACACCGACTTATTACATTAACAAATGTTTCTCATTGAAAGATAAGAATAATCAAATCACTTCTGAACGTTTCGAAAATGTTGCGTCTGAGTTTTTTGTTTCGGCTTTGTAACCGTTGGTGGTTCTACCAGGTAAATTTGAATGGCAGTGTTTAGGTGTTGATTTTGGAGTATATAGATGACGTACCCATAAATTGTGTTCCAGGATTCTTTGCGTAGGAGGCGACGGCACTTTTAGCCAAGTGGCCAACGGTCTACTTCGTCGGACTATAAAAGATAACGACATTGATATCAATCAGAAAGGCGTACAATGTCCGAAGCCAAAGGTCCGTATCGCCCAGATACCATCAGGTACTTAACCACAAGTTAGTGAGAGACGGCAGGCAACGTGTGCTTCGCATACTATAAAACATACGCAATAAACCATGGTTACTTGACTCAACTTTCGTGTGTCAGCTAACATACAGAAGTCACTCAATAAGGCGATGGATGAAAAATAAAAACAATTGCAGGCGGTCTGATACACGTTGTACCCGACGTGCGCAGGCCTCGCATGTGGGCCCATTGCACTGATCACCTGGAAATATTTTTATGCTTTATTAATATATGGTTAAAACCGATCTGAGGAGGTAGAAACCTGGCTCAAGGGTTTAGCAGTGTGACCTGGTGGGACTCGAACCCACGACCTCGAGTAAAGAAAGCGGGCACTTATCAACCAGGCCACACTGCCTCCTCGATGGATGATATCGCCATTGACATTATTTTAACATACAGTATCATACCTCAAATAATCCGCCACTTACGGCACCAAGGCGAAGGGATATTCGAGATATACTGAATATTCAACAAATTGTAACTGTTCAAACATAAATATTTCACGAAAACGAACGAAATCTAAATCTTTAGATCCTTACTTTGACAAAGTTAGCGGCATAATTTGTTTTCAGGGTGGTCCAAAAAGCGATCTGTTTTATATTCTGTTCTGAATTTGTGCTTTACAAGATTTACCATTACTTTCTTAGTGTTTTAGTAGACACTGATCAGGTATGAGAAGTTCTTTTGACACCAAATGAAATAGATAATACACTAAGAAACAGCGAATCAAATTCGTGAAGATCTATTTTACCCAAAATCACTCTGCTAGGCCCTTGAATAATGTCTCTAGCTTCTCAGAGAAAAATGGTCCCAGGTGAGCAGTTCAGTGATCTTACCTGAGCGGCCTATGCACGACTGGTACAACGTGTACCAGACTGCCTGCAATTCTTTTTAATACATGGGAGATCTAGAAGAAAGATATCGGTATTTGCATCATTTCCAGTTTCAAAAAATTATGACCACTCAAGTTCGGTCTAGTTCTTCTGTCAGGTGCATGTCTTAGAGTCAGAACTATAATTTGGTGAAAAGGTAGACCTAAAAGATTTGCATCCCCTACTGCTTAATTAGTGAGAAGCCAATTCGATCCACAGCAGTGTCGAACAATTTGGGAGTATTTTTAGACTACCCTGTAGAAGTACTTTTTCTATCGTAGGCTCGGCTGATGTTTATAGCGAGTTCTTCTCGATAGGAACAAGGGATGCTGCGACAGCAGCTCTTCATGTGATACTGGGTGAGTTGAACTGCACAGAACAGTCACATTTTTCTATATCATATATTACGGGCGAATAGAAATTTGTCACTGGCCCTCAACAAGCCAGTGGGTGAGCCTCGGATGATAATTCTTCAGAGTTTTCGAGTAAGTGTGGAGGCTATTGTATTTTCAAATACTAAACTGAATAGATATTGATGTACAGAGCGGAAATTTTCGGCCGTGGTATTTGGTAACCATATTGTGTAGGGCCAAAATATTACGAGTTATCTTACTGAAATGAATAGAACACGACTCTGACGAAGCATTGGGAAAAACCCTAGGATATAAAGTAGTTAAAAACGAGTTTTTTAAAATTATTCATTAAAAGTTTTAAAAATAAGTTGGTTTGGCTTTACCAGGATATTTGTTGTATTTACATGAAGCAGTCGGAAACATATCTAGCTGGTTAAGTTGGCATTCACTCTGTTGCGGCTACACACGAACTTAGGCAAACAAGGTTTGTCTCCATGTCTCTTTTGAAGGTGACGAGATGTCGGCTGATGTTATTTCGCTCCATCAACAGGGTGAACTCGTGTGCTTCACCCTTCTTTTGCTTTCATACGGAGCCATAGGGGACATGTTATCTTACACGGAATCCAAATTTCTTCGCTGGTTTGGTCCGTTGCGGTATTTGTACGGCGGTAAGACAACTACCTGACTTCCATCATTAAATGTACAGTTTATAAAGCCCATTATTAGCTCGTTGCAACCCTTCTTTCATTCAAGTCTCACTAAGGTTTGCTCAAACCTTTTTAGTGACCTTCACTCGTATACCAAAAAACTAGGCTTTGTCAACTATTAAAATTGTTTTATATTTATGCATCATTATTATTATCATTATTGTTATTATTATTATCAACATCATCATCATCATCACCATAATTATCATTGTTCTTATCATCATCATAATCATCATCATCATAATCATCATCATCACCATTATTATTACGTTAACACTTCTTAAAGTCTTGACTTCCATTTTCCAGCTAATCGTCGGTTTTTCATGTAGTCGCATTGTTTGTCTATCATGGAGACTATTATCGGTGCAAAATTTTCATTGGCTAATTATCTCAAGTCAGTAACACTATAGACTATAGTACATGGACCGCCAACTCCGTATACTTTCAATGGACGAAATCTGTGATCTTACGCATAAGCCCTTACGTCATTATTCACTAGCGACACCTGGCTAAATTGTCTGGTGCAATTTCCGGCAAGTACGTCGTCTATAATCTATGGTAACACCTGTCTCTCTTACTTTGGCATCCCAACCTCTTTGGAGCGTAAGCTTCAGCCAGATTTTCTTTACATCAGTATCAACCAATGGGCAGTCTACCAAACCACTTATGAGAACGCATTAAGTCATGTTTGGTCACATTAGATGACCTATCCTTTAAACTTTTTTACATTCTCCTTCAAACTTAAACACCAGCATTATAAAAAAAAATTAATACACCTGTTAGCAATGAACACACGTTTTCGTATTTCTAAGAGTACCAGACCATCGCTATTCCACCCCGGTGTTGCTGAACAAGACATTTGATTCTGCCGATTTCGAAGAAGCTTAGAATTGGCAGGAGCCGTTGTTTTGCTCAGCAGCATTGCCCTGTACACAGTGCATCCAAGCTACATTTTCGTGTCATCCGTACATCGATTGTCCTTTTAAAATTTTATTCTTACTTTTAATTTGTATGCCTGTGTGGCATTGTTAGTCTTTGCCCAGTGTGCATTATATTGCGTTTTATCTTATATTATTGATTTTGTGGTTAATCGATTTTAAATCAATCAAACAGTCAAAATCCAATCACGAATTCTCCTAAACGATATTTACCATCATATTCCATTTTTATTTACCTTTAACATCTTAGTCACAAATGATTGAAACACATGTTGTCTACAGAGATATTGAATTATCACCAATTGCATATTTTAGCCCTTATGTTTATCTCAATTTAGTTTCACGCTCAATATTGCAAAAACGGCAATTTCATGCTCACATTGAATACACCGCTGACAAATCGTACAAAGGCACGGAGAAGACGCCGTATGAAAACGAGTTCCCGTACAGACCTCTTCCAAGACTTTTGGATGGCGACGAGCACACCTACAATCCAGTGACAGGTAACAGTATGTGACAGGTAACAACATGTGACAGGTAACAGCATGTGACAGGTAACAGCAAGTGATCGACTGAGTGAGAAATGCGTTGGGCGTTGCTAATATGACATCAAAAACAAACGATCGTTTTTTTCATTTGATTACGACAGGTTGTATATCAGCATCCAAGGCATTAGAGGTAATCTAGCGCGTGCGTCTTATGCTCTCAACGCAACACTTGAGTACTTCCCATCTTATACCCGAATAGCTATGGAGACATTATCATTTATTCTTTCTGGGAGACACTTGCCTTTGCTTTATCAATCCTTATTTCGTTAAAACCGAAGTGCGTTCTGCCAAAAAACTTACCTTTGACTAAGACCACTTCCCGATTCAAAACTGGTCCCAACTTGTTTCTAACAAACAATTAATTGTTAGTTCGTTATTGCGTGAGAGAATGCTCGTAAAAGGCCAACCCGTAGGACCAGCATCCGGCTAGGACCTCGCTAAAAAGCAAGACTTCGCGAGATTACGGGAGACATTGCCGTGTAATTTAAATGAGAACACGTGACTTTGGCTAGATTTTAACTAGGTCCTTTGAAGCCCATAAATTAGTCTTAGGGATTTGACGCAGTTTTAAGGACATATAGTTGGTTTTTTTCCTGTTTTGATATTTTAGTTTCATTGCGTACACCACATCTGCAAAAAATATTTGTGCTAGACAATTCATGTGGCTTTCCGAGTAAAGGAGTCGATACTGTAAGGACCTTAAAATACTGAAACGAGGCACGCAACAACATCTTGTAGATATAGACATCTAACAGTTCGAAATAGAACCGTTTAAATATTAACGAGCAAAGGAAGTCGTATCAAATGTAAAAGTAACGTGCAACTAAGCCACGTGGCAATGCTTTCGATACTGATATGAGGCCTAGGTATAATTGTCACGCTTTTTCGTCTAAAAATACCACACGCAGGAACATCACTTCGAGAAATAGAACTGTAACGAAAATCCCCGGTGTACATCATAAGTTCACCTACAGACTGCTTTTTCAACACTGGTCCCAGACGAGCGAACTTTGACTAAAGATGGTAATAACAACCAATTTTGCTTTCAGGTGTACAGACACTCAGTGGAACACTACAAGACTTTGTATTGTTTCCTATTGGTCCGAAAGCCAAAGTTGTCTTAACGGACCCAAGACGGCTTCCCGTGAGGGTCAAAGAATACATGGGGAATGGAATAATAGGCCTGGGCCGAATTGGCCAGTGTACAAGAGGCGACATGGTCACATTTGTCAAGAATTACATTATGGAGATTGATGGAATAGAGGTATTTGATGATAATTGAACTCCAAAGTTGTGTTCACACCAACTGAACTGAGTTAACCTATAACTTTTCACCATTATAACTGCTGAGTAATTGCTGATAGCCTTGAGTTGTTATGACCTAAGTTGGTGGTTTAAGTGACTATAGACCTTACTCACCTCAGTGCTATGTGGTCCACACTGGGCTTAAGTCGGCAAAGGGTTACAAATTATACAATTGCGATAATCGCTCACATCGGGTTGCACTCGGTACGAGCAACTACTCTTTTAAGATCCGATAAAGAATTGTAAATGTGCTGCAGTTTGAACTTTTACAACTGCTTTTATCACTTCTTTAAATTTGCGTTGAATTTGATTTTTGAGGTTTCAAATCTATTGAGGATAATCTGAGGATAATATATTGAACAACACTTATCAGCTAGACAGTGCGGACTCTAGACAATGAACCCCACCCCACCGTCGCTGCGGGTAGTCTCCCTCATTCTACGGAAATCTCCACTAGCTAATAATTGTTGTTGAACGTGTTGCAGTACTACTTTTCCAACTTTATCGAGGCCTCGGACGAACTTAGAATCACCATCACACCAGACGGACCGGAAGAAGATGCGCTGTTTTTCCAGAGTGATGGTGAATGTTACTACTTAAAGAAACCACTCTCACTGAACGTTAGGTGAGTAAAGGTCTAAGTACGCCAATTTAAGGTATAGATGGAACAATACCAAGAATTAAACTTCTTCTTTCTGAACACTAATTGTGAACCCACGAAACTGTTAATTCCATGCAATGAGAGTAGCGAGAATAGCGTTTACATCAAGACTAACCTAGGCGGGGGTCCCTTACACAGACCACTCAAGCAGCAAGTCCAGCCTATTTGCCCGAGTTACCTAAGCGTGTAAATCTATACAATTGTTAGGAAGTATTGCACCTTGTTTCCACCATGTTAGATTCGGTTCATTGCATTGGAAACGACGGGGTATGGTAATGCGCTATCTGCCGATGATTAGGGTGAGCGATGCGTAATAAGTTATGCCCAAAATTTTGCCACCGCAAGAACTGTGCCTTGTTGTCTTTACAAAAATGAAAACCTGGATGTAGAGATATTGTCTTTGCATTTATGAGTTGATACACAGAGAGATAGAGAGAGTGTCTCTATATGTATGACTGGACGAGTTGTTGTAATTGTGACGCTTGGTACCTCAGTAAATTGTTCACTGAGTTATCGTATTGGACACGGTTGTAACTTCGATCCTTATACAAGTTCCAAAATAAAACGCGCAGCCTATGATATTTGTCACTGCAAGTTCACAGTGGTTCTTACGAACTGTTACACCCGAGACTTTATGTTCATGTAACGTTATGCGTTTACTATTTTCCCAGAATGCACCATCAAAGTTTAAGAATATTTTCCCGTGGATTGGAAGAAGAGGCATAAAGCAACTACGGAACAGTAAGGTTCATGACGTCACTAAAGCAACCCGCGTTGGGTTCAGTGAAGGCCTGACTTGAACACACTGGCACGGACGAGCAGCAAAACTTCTGCCATGACATCATCAGTATTACATATATTTACTAAAGATGTCAATTACTCCAATTGTAATCGAATCGTGAAAGCGGGGGGGAGGGTCAACCGATTTCGACACGATATGACGATACGCCGCAAGGTTCATTTCGTTTCCTTTCACTGTTAGGAGTCTTACAAAGGTACGACTTATTCATTTGTGTCTTTTGAAGCGTCTTGAGTTACTGAACACTGAAAAACAGCTGAAGGCCTCGTTCATTTTGGTGGAATGTTATCATATCTAACGAATTTGGTGCTAAAATTGGTACGAGTAGTAAGGTAGAAATGAAAGAACAATTTCGAGACCACATTGATAACGATGTCCGGAAGTGGTCTAATCAAACGTTTTTTCTGACACGAGACAAGTTATAGCACGAAATTCTTTACACAAAGGTGGGTATTTTACATTTGAGTGCTACTGTAGTAATTATTTTCTTGTGATAACTTTGATCAACATTCAGGGATCGCTTTGAAATATTTTTTTAAGTTATTGATATTTAACAATGGCATTTATTCGAAATCTTTACTTAACAATGTAAATAATAATAATAACAACAGGCATAAAAATCGTCATCATTACGTCCGACTAGCCTCAGTATCTGCATAAAAACAAGGTGCCACATCTCAGCCAGTCAACAGAAAACAACTGTAAGGATGATTGTATTCCCCAGGTTGTTTCATTCAGTAACCATTAACTGTGGACCACCTCGGTTGCACGCTGCGGAATTAGGTTGGTCACTATCTTCGCAACACATTTTCTCTGTAAAAGCCTGGTTGGTTGCCCGCCGGCCAATAGGTAGCGCACACAACTGTCACCGTCCGACCTCCTTCCTGTCGTTGGCCACAACCTATTCCAAACAACTCGCTGCTTTTCCAAACGACAGAGGTAAAATGGCTTGTTACTAGAATTAGAAAAACATCGAATGCGGTTAATGACAATATTTTGAATTTTGGAATTATAATGGCTTAGATACTTGAAAAAATCTGTTGTAGTCTTGCAGACATAAAGAGAAGAGTGATTAAGCCAAAAAGCAGGTCTCAGTGAGACTAAAAATACCAAAAAGCGAAGACCAGGCAAAGAAATACATTTGTAAAGTCTGCGATTTGTTTTCCTCAAATAATAAAAATACTAATTAAAGTTTCAAATCTTTCTTTACTTAGCTTTGCTTAGTAAAAACTACAAACGGACGGTGATGATTATCAGTTTATGCTGTTTAATAAATGCTGTGGTTACGTCTCGTCCATTCTCTCAACACCGTAATGTCCAGCCGACGACTGAAGGAATCATGATGTAAACCTGGCGAAAAAGTCTGACCAAGTCTTATGAGTCAACACCAGACGTGAAGAGGTCAGAAAATAAGAAACTTCTCGGAAAATTGTCACATTTAATAGTAAAAATGTTATCTTTACTATTTGCATATAATTACAAAGAAGGGGAAAAGGAATTAAGTCACCCAAAACTGCACTGATCTTATTTAGTTGACTAAAAAATGATATTCCAATTTAGCAACCTAAGCTCATAAAATTGGTCCCATATTATTCTTTATTGTTGCGAAGATTCCACCTCCATCGCCAAAGAAAGACATAGAATCGAAGTCGATTCCAAGACTGTGAAATCGATTCTGTGATCGCGCCAAAATCACAAATGAGAATACACAGTTTTTTAAATTGTATTTAGCACGTTTTCTGGCATGCAAGAGACATGTTTTATGAGTGAAAAAAAGTAATAAAAACGGGCGAATTTATTCACTGCCTTTTAGCAATGTCCGGCAATTTATGCAATCGTGCGTCACTGCAGAATGTACATGTAAGCAGTGTGATCTTTGACAGGAAGGAGTTAACCCACGTTCGGTGTTCTTCAAACACTCACCAGTTCCCTTGAATGCCGTGTGTTTGTTAAAGTCGTAATACTTGATCTCGTCGTACCAACACTCAGTCGCCTTCACACCGGCCTCAGGCTCATCTACGTCACCACATCCAAATAGGTTCTCACCGCACACTTGGTTGCGATGCTGCCTGTACTCCTTCCTACTGCTTTCAAACAGTTTGTTTTTAGCGAGATATTCGGCATGTTGTTCCGCAAGTGAGCACAAATGTTTGTCCAGTGCAAGAGGATTCACACTGTGTGCCAGCCTGAACTTGTTATGAGTTTCTAAAGCTCGAGTTTCGAATTCACTAAATACCTAGAAAACAAGAAATAACCACAAAAGCGTTTTGGAGAATATAGTGATTTCATGAACACAAAGATCTATGAATTTACTGAGCGCGGAAGTATCGAAAGGGTTGCTCGAATTTTAAACAGTGCTCCACTGAAACAAAACAATAATTTGCAAAAGCCTGTATATGTAAGCACAAAACGATCCAGGTATTTGAGTTAGGGGTTGCCCTACCACCAACTTGTTTATCCATGAATGTAAAGTCATCGTGCGAAAAACGCTTTCTTGAATAATTTCTATCCTGACAGTGACACCATAACTTTTTCTCTTGTCTAACTGTTGACCTACGGGGTGATGATCTCGTGGCGACAAGGTGAGTGGAGGCGGGGGTATTGGTGTCGAAGCGTGTGCTCGTGTGTCACTTGTCAGTGAGTCTAGTATGCCAGCGCTACGTATCAAATAAGTGCATCATGCAGCACTCAACTATAACTCGAGCATACCTGAGATTGTCCTTTGCAAGTGTTACCCATCTCGTCCTGTGGCTCAGTGTGTTCAACAAGATTGCGTAAAACAAAGCACTCGGATGAGTCTACATGAAGCCTGAGACAGCCTCTACATTATCAATTCCTGTGGACGTAAAAGCTTATTGTTAAATGACGACAAACACTGCAGCAAAGGATTACTGAGAGACACTTAACAATGTTTTTCTTCGGATACCGAGCTAATGTGCGCGATTGAAAATTTATTATTATTCTTTTTATTGATCTACGCTTCGGATGGTTTGCTGAGTTAGGACCTGAAATATACATTTGTTTGTTTTACGACAATTCGCGGAGACTGGTCACTCTGTCAAACACAGTACAAAAGCGGCCAGCGCTGCCTTTATTGTACACAAAACTTAGGAATATATTCAACGAATATCTAAACGTGTACCAATCAAGCTAATATGGATTCCCATGACATTTCTGGTAAAAATTCCACGGGGTAGCCATCTCCCATGCCATCTAGAAGCTGGACGTTGATTTTTAAAAACTAGTTTCTTATGGTCTGGTCAAATACTGACGTGGCATGCTGTGGAGGGCAAGATTCTTGACTGTACAACTCACTGATGTTGTAAAATCAACCCAAATTAATTGAATTTCACGACATAAGAAGCATACAAAGGCCGTAGGAAGGCAAAAATTATTGCCATNCCTGGTTAAAACTCTGCCGAAATTTCCGATAAACTAAAGCTAGTTGATAGTCATTTAAGCTGTAATTCACTTGAGAAAGGCAGCTCGTACCAGCCGTCTGCGCTCGCTCTAAGGTCAAGATTCATTTTATTGTGATCCAGTTTATTTTATTACGGTCATTCGTTGAAGGAGTTTTTTTTTTGAAAAGATGAGGTCCCGAAGTCTCAGTGGTATAGTGCCTTTGGGGCTGTTTCAAAATGCCTAGTTGAAACACGACCGGTAGTCTACTTTCTGGTGGCCGGGAAAAGGATAGCGTGTCCCAAAAATGAACACACTTCCTGAACTCCTGGAGTTCTAATTCAGTTCTGAGATTCTGCAGGAGCCTACTGCATGGTTACATTTTATTTTAGGGTGGGTACGTCAGTCATGACGTGCTCGCGAATCAGGACAAGCAATCAATTCAGTTTTGAAGAACAGAAAATCATTGCTCAATACTACTGGAAATTAAAAACACCTAGGAAGTGCAAAGACAACCTTTCCAAGCAATGAGTTTATTGTTATTTATTTAAGGATTTTTAAAACGTTTTTTCTATCTACGGTTGGTGAGTCCGAATTTCATCAATGTCTTTGGGAGTTATTTTAGATATGCAAAAATCGTCTATAAGTGTACTTTACTATTTGGGGATCGGATTATAGAGTTTTTCCAACTTCAGGCTGCAATTAAATTCACTGAAACATCATCAATTCTTTCAAGATTAGCTTCTAAATGTCAAAAACCATCTATAAATCTATTGGTTTTCATAGATACATCAACAAGAAAATCAGAAACCAACGAATTTGATTATCAAAACGGAATGTTATAAGCAATTTCCGCATGCATGCTTGCAGACTTTTGACGGGTAACCGGGGGAATATGGGAGATGGGGCATTCGTATTCAGGTGTATTTTGCTCATTTCAGAGGTAACTATAACGGTTCACGTGGTAATTTTGAACTCCACTGACAAAAATTTGCTGAAATCTTTGTTTATGATTGCGAGAGTTCTCGGAGTACCCCCTTCCGACATGTACACGGTCATCACAAATAGCAGCCTAAACAGCAATGTTTTCCACATGTGGGAATTCCTTACAAACTACTCACAGTAACCATTTCCAAAAGAGATACTATTCTTGTGATAACACGGGAAACAGTAACATTATTTTATAACTAACCATCGGAACGATTTCACAAAAAACAGGAGAAGAGAGATAATCTATTCCAATATTGGGCCCTCTCTCCGTGAGCGGCGTCTTAAGAATTTGTCAATAAAAACACAAAAAGGGTAGTCACTTGAATGTCATCAATGTCTCCCTTCAAGGGCGGGGCCCCTATATATGAAAATATCTATCTTTCTAATTAATGTTATTTGTCAGGTTATCAATTTGTCTCAAGTAATATACAGTTTCGAGAAAAAATAAAGCGAAAGTTGTCACCGTTGTCCCTTGCCAGAGAGGGGCATCTGGAAAAATATAGACGAATTGATTTGTTGTATAAAAATCAAATAAATTTGTACGCTCCACAAAAGCTTCGCTTTTCAAATTTTCTTGATTCTTCGAAGTATATATGTATGATTGATTTCGTTCACGTTTTCAATTGCATTTAGACGACCTGCGCTGCAAAAGCGGAAACCCTAACGACATTGTCCTGGCCAGGGTCCTCCAAAAGGTAAACCATGCACTGATACAGAGTTGTTTTAACAACATTTAAAAATATTCCCTTGAATTTTCTCTCTTATCCGTATTTCTCAGTCTTTCTTTTCTCAACTGTCCCTGGCCCCACGCCTATGTCGGTTGCCACGATTTAACCCTGACGCCTGAAAATTTTGGGGGCTGTGACACCCCNCCCCCCCCCCCCCCCCCCCCGGCCACCGCTTCCTACGGCCCTGATAGATGAAAAACCTTTAATGTAGTTTCGGCACAAATTTAGCTAAACTTAAGATAAACATCGTTGAAAGTTAATCAAACAGTATTGGTACGAAATTGGGCCCTGGTTAAACGCCAACTTTCTTCGCTTTATCTTCTGCAGCAAAGCACGCGTTTTTGCTGTTAAAACTGCATGTATGGGAAATATCTAGAACTGAAATGAAAAAGTCTCGGAAGGACTGCATAAAAGTTAAACGCCAACGTGGGAGATAACACAAAATTTATGCGATAAATAAACGGTAATTATTTGGAAGGGAAAGTAAACATTTGTCCAAAGTGAAAACCGGGGTTGAAAACTCCTGTGATATATACATAATTTAAAATTTAACGAAATGCAACTCGCTGATTGAATTGTCACTGATGTGACCTTATACACAAGCCTGGGATTTAGCCAAATACCTGAAAAATACAGATTTTAATGGAGTGAGATATATATTTTGTGAAAGTAGGAATCTTGTAGAATTTCATATATGAATTTTCGTTAATCTGCCATTAACTGGGCCACGTAACCATGACTTTTCTGTAAAATGAATAAAAATGAAGGTATATCGATAGAAAAGCAATGGTATCAATAACATGTCTAAATAAAGGTTCAAGTTGAAAAAAAACATTGCTGTTACATCCTTCCTCATTCGATGCAATATTCGTCCATTTCCGTGTGACTTTATCATGTACATTACTACATGTACATTATAACGTCGAACGCTGTAACGAATGAGCGGGGTTGCATTTGTTAAATTATTCATTTTATTTTCATTTTGTGCAACTATGTGACTTTTGAGTGGTTTCATGAACATCATAAAAGTCTAATAGAAAGTCAACAGCGTTTTGGAGAACTATTTGTGGAGGCTAGTGTCTGAAAGTTTCATACGAATTCGAGCGCCTATTTCTGAGATTTGTTGTTAATCAAATTTAGACAATTTTCTAGGGTCGGTCCTACATTCTAACTTTCATTCAGTCAGGTCAAATCAGTTTCAAACTCGAAGTGTCAAGTCGTATCAGCAATTTTAAATGCGTATTCGTCGTGAACCGTAATTTTGATCTCAACTCAAAGCGCAGGTTCTCATTATATTGGGGTTTACACTGGTGCAAGACCGAGGCCCGAGGACCGCATCATTGTACTCGAAATTATTTTTGACGTTTCTGTTCTCCTTTAATGCAAACTCAACATTTATGTTATGGTTGCGTGTATGACTGTCTAATCCTAGTAAGTTTCTGTCTGAACTCAAAATTCCAATTTTTTTCTCTAAATCTCATTGACAAATTTTTACTCATTTCTAAACCTCAAATCTAGAGGTCTTCAGGTGCAAGCTTGAACCAAAAACTCACTTGCCTAAACCAAAGCAGGCCATTATTTCAAGTTCGTAAAAAAGGGCGGAAATGTCAAATATCAATTTCGAGTACAAATAGACCCTGGGTCCAGGTTACTAAACATTTACCATTATCCAGTCATGCACTGCGTTTATTGTTGGTCAGGAGACATGTCATACAGGCCTGCTAGTTCAAATAAACGTAAGTTTTTACTTCATCAAAAGCACTCGCTCATCTTTGTTTTAGTTTTAGATTTTTTTTCAAGATATGCATTCGTTGGCGTCAATATTCTGTGGTAGGCGTTGTTTTGTCGAGTGGTTTCCCAGTTGCTGTACCGAATCAAAGTTTCTCGGGGAACCAACTAAAAAACGCCTGGGATATTGGCAACTCCACCCAACGTCCCTTCCCTCGTCGCAAATTTTCACCTCTCGCCGGCTACCGCCCGGTGTTCGTCTCAAAAAACTTCATCGTGGGGGCTCCTGTAGCTATAAGCCAGCGTCCCCAATTTGTGATTGTCCCAAGTTGTAGCTTATTTTATCTAAAGCGGTCCATATTAACCGGTGTTTTCTGTCAAAAAAAAACAAGTCATTATTTAGGCCACTTAGCATGATTACGAAAGTAGTCTCTAATTATTACTTAGTCAAAAACAGCCTCTCGCATAAAAGAACAAGCAAAATAGTTGTTAGTAACTATATTTTCATAAATAATTGTATACAAAAATCTAATGACGATTGTTTTCAATAGCACCATCAAACGAAACTCTTGGGACTCCCAAGGTAAAACAAAGCACATGTAAACAGTCTCAAGAAATCACTCCCGTATCATGTAAACACAAAACAAAGCAGCATTGGATGAAAACAATGAAGATGCAGAATCTCATATTTGGAATTACCGCTACAGAGAACAATAAGACTATATTGCTGAACGACGCTGCTGCAAATTTTGAAAACAAGAACAACAGGGTGCCTTGATATGCACCTAACACGTGCATCGCAATAAAAATAGCAAAGATATGAGGGGTGCTCATTCTTTAACACATCCATGCATTCCAGTGAGCAATGTTAGTGAACTTAAAATTGAGTCTTCAGTTAGGTTATGAGAACACAACTATAGCAACATAGACTTATATGACCAGAGTGAAGGTGGTCTCGGAGTATTTTCAATAAATCTGCGGCACTAACACATGTTGGCGCGCAATCATGTCACAGGAAGGATGCCCATCCAATTGAAACCCATGGTCTCACCTATCGTAACGTATCTCTGAAACTTGAAGATGGTCCTTCACCAAACTTTATAGTTACTAAGGAAGGTGCAAAAAATAAAACTGCCACCAGGGGGCACATAGTAGTATTTGGATCTATCCGAAAATGAAGGTCAGTAATGTTCTCGCCAATAGCAATAAATCCCTGAAGTTTCATCATGATTTTTCACTGAATGTAGCAGATATTGAGACAGTTGCGATTAGCAAATAGAGAGACGAGTGACATCTACTGGCTAAAAACATATCTGCCAAGTTTCACGATAGATCCACACAAAAATATAAAAGCAAATGCAAAAAGTGAAACAGCCACAAGGTGACAGAGTAATAGCAAAAATTTGTCTGATAATCGTCCTCATCCGTCATCATATCCTAGAAACATTTTGCAAATTTACAAGTAGATCCTGCAGGAGTTTAGCAGATATATCTGTGGACAATTGACACCAGAACATAGACGACTACAATATGTGCCCACACACACCAGTGTGGGAACATAAACATCCTTAACAACATGTTAATTGCTTCAAGTCTGAGACAGATGCCACAATCACAAACATCGTTTGACACATACACATACTCTATGTATTGCATTGCTGCCTAATTCTAGCTCTGAAAATCACTCTTGATGAACTGAAAGGACATTTACTTCAGCCCCTATATGGGCACGCCTGGCACACGTGGAAAATTGTGGCAACATGATATTATGCTTTCAGTTCTGCTTCGAAAAAGACCAAGGTATCGAAACAGTTCTATTTCAGATGAAACTTTGTCCACAAAGGGGAACCTCCTCCTCTGAAATCTGGTCTTTAACTTGTGTATTTTATACAGTCTGTAGGAAGGAAGGATCCACTTCAGAGCAAAGCACTATCAGGGGCACAGACAGTTACAAAAAAAATTGAACCAAGACTTTGAAACTGAAGTCTTCTTTTGATACATAATTCATAGGCCCAGAACTGAGACTGAACAGAGAATGTCATATTCATCTTGCCACTCCTAGCATTAGAAGGAAATTACAACAGACTGCCATCTGACAAATGTTATTGTCTACCTGAATTTTCTAGAACAGTGTCAGTGCACCTGCGTAAACAAAATCTATGCCCTTGTCTCACTCACTATTGCTAAGGTTCATACACACGTGCGAATAGTTCTAAATGCAAAATAAGAAACCAGTCGAATGGAACCCAGCCCTGAAATGCACCATCACACTTATTGCTTCATGTCACCACCCAGCCTAAAAAATTGGGGGGCTCGAATTTTTGAGAATGTGGACCTCTTACTAAGATTCACAGGGTACATTCAAAGCTAAGAATTGATGGTGCATTCGCTGAATTTTTGTAGTTCCTGCCTTTTTAGTGAACTTTTGTCTCACTTTTTACTATTTTCAGAGTTCTGTTTCCCTGAGGCAGACCTTTTCGCCCACTTCACCTGGGTGCAGGCATGTGCTTAGTCTGATAGTTATAGTGACAGTGAACACAAAGCAATTTCTATAATTCCAGCATAAACACAGTCAGGTAGTTGAGACCAGTGAATCAGCTGCATCACTTTATCCTTATAGTTGAGTTGTAGACCAGTGAATCAGCTGCATCACTTTATCCTTATAGCTGAGTTGTAGACCAGTGAATCAGCTGCATCACTTTATCCTTACAGCTGAGTTGTAGATACTTGAGCACAGTGACGACAGGATTATGGCAAGTGGTCACATGGTTACATCACAGTTCTTCAAAGAAGGCCACGCGTGCTCTGGTTGTTCCAGTAGTGATCTGCAGAGAGAGAGAGAGAGAGAGAGATGACACTGACTTGATCACGGCCTACGCTAATCAAAAAGAAATGTAACTTCCACAAAATGAACACTGGAAATTTTCATTAGATTGACATACACAGACAAACCAAGTAAATCTGAAGGCTGTTCCAGCAAAATCTGTGTGGGGGGGGGAAGGCAACTGAAATAAAAATTTATGGGTGGTTGCGTTTGATTTAAATTCAAAATGGCTGGTGGTCGTACTTCAAAAAAATTAAAATTTACTGGTCGTTGTTGTTTCATTGGGCCATAAATGTTTGATGGTGGTTAATTTTTAACAATCCGCACAGAATCAAAAACTGAAACAAAAATGCAACTTGCAAAGAGCTCTGACTTTTTCACTTCCTCCGATCTCCTCATCGGCATGCCCATAACACCATTTAACCACAGGTGCTCGAATTTCTCGATGGCTAATAACCATATATAAGAAACATATGTTTTTTTAGTAATGAATAATGTTAGTGGTGATGGAGGAACAGATAAACTCAAGCGCCTGTGCAGTCAACCACAAGAACAAAAAAAATACGGGTGGTTGCATTTTAAACTTTAAAAAATTACGGGTGGTAGGCTGAAGAAATAAATGAAAAATATGGGTGGTGGGTGTGAAAAAAAGGTGCCTTCCCCCCTCCCATACAGATTTTACTGGAACATCCCTGAATATCTTTCTTAATTTATCACAAGAAAATTTTTGTGACCATGTAAATACGTAATTATAGCTTTTTAAAGGAGAAATCAACCATTTTTGACATTACATTTAGTAAAAAAGCATTGCCCTGGATATCTGTGAGAAACATTTTTCCGAATAAATTCCCTTGATGTGCAAGAACAATCCCTTGAACAATAGAAAGTTACGAGAATGGCCTAGCAAAAGGCCCGCATCTTGGTTCAGCATTCACCACAATTGAGTAAACACAAATGACCGAAACAGGCTAAGGCCAATAGTGAACAAGACATTATGTTCACTCAATGGAAGTGAATACAGAACCAAGATGATGGGAGTCTTTTACTGACCCTTTCACATCCCTTTCTATTGTCCCAGGGACAGTAAATCCCGAGGGGGAGGGGGTCACTCATATTAACCAGGTGCTTGCAAGCGTGTACCAAAAATTGCTGAGACCCCCTATCGTGGGTGCTAATGCCCACCCCTTTTGCGGGATATATTTTTCTGCCTCACCCCAAATGCAGTGGGCCTTTTGTGGAAGCGAAATGGATGGCGACAAAATAGTTGGTAGACAGCGTCCGGCATCCACTGTTTGACTTTACCACAGTGGGATATTTCCCAGAATATTTTTATAAATTCTTTGCGTCACCATGCTGTCAAATTGTCACTACTCTGCACTGAGATTTTGAAACGATTCACAGAAAAATATCCAATATTTCAAAACGTCCATGCTGGTGCAGGGGTGGCCTGAATACCTCACCTTCTGTAGGGTGGAGTACTTGGTCTCTCCTCGCTGTACGTTGTCCTCATGTATCCTGTCAAGTTGGGTCTGTTTATCCTCCACTTTCAACACCTCAATCTCTGACTTGAGTTCTTTCAACTGCTCCTGAAGATGTTTGCTCTTTTCCATGTACTCTACTCTATAACAATAACAATAACAATAACGGAAAAATGTGACAAGTCCAGACGACAGCTTTCAAGAACACCAAACTGTATTCTACAACAGCAATAGAAAGATGTAAACATTCGAGACTACAGCTATCAAGAACATGAAACTGGCTACTCTCTGAGGCAGGTTGGGTAAAGAGAGTGTGATTATTAAGGTTTACTACAAAAGATACACTGTAGAATAATAGTGTAGAAAGCCCTAGAGAGCATTATGTCTGGGTATCAAAATATTACATATACACGTTAGTATATAGAGGAAAACAGTGTGATCATGGTGACAGATGGGACAGGCAGGAAAAAAATCAAGGCACATTAGGGAGAGCTAAGATAATTGGAATCATAAAAATATTCCACTCAGTGCAGTATCAGAGGCTCAAAATATCTTCAACATTGAACTGAGATAAAACAAATTTGAGATTTCACACACCAAAACTGGTGCCAATGAATTCCAACTCAGACACAGTGTAATCACTTAAAACTAGAAGACTATGTCAACTCGTCTTACTTCATAACATGAATTGTCACCTGAAAGACATGAACATTAAAAACAACGCTTGCCATTGAAACACAAAATAACACTCATTCTGGTTGTGCACTCCAGCTTGTGCCTTTAATTTCAGTCAGTCGTTAAACAACCGCGTATGACACTAAACTATTGCTAACACTATGTGAGTTTCAGTCAAAGCTAACACATCACTTCCTATGGCTGAACTTGAGAACCTTAATAACTAAACGTGTTAAGTGGTACAAACCCACCTCTCCTTCTCAATCTCCAAGGACAGCTGGTTCATATCTCCAGTAGTTAGTTCACAGTTGGCCTCATTATCTGCTGAAGTCAAGTCTGTGTCCAACGCTATGTCAGGGAGATCTCCTGACAGAGGATCGTAACCATATAATGCCTGTAAAATTGACAACTAATGAATCGTGATGTACTTACTGTTCATGGGTTTGTTGTGAGAACATTTTGCAAAGACAGGACAAGAGTTCAGTGTCTCTGGAACCACAGACTATAGTACATGGACAGCCAACCCTGTATGTTCCTAATGGACAAAAATCTGTGATCGTACACACAAGGCGCGGCCAACATTACTGACTGCAATGTCAATACTCACTAGTGGTGCCTCATATGAGTTACTTCTGGCAAGAAAGTTGTCCACTCAATAAGTGGAGAGTGGCTCCTCTTGTGGGAATTCCATATAAAAATATTGGAGTTGTGAATCTGTTGTCTATGATCTATGACGGAACTGATAAAAACTCAGCTGATACTGGTAAGAGGCAACAGTTGGATAAAACATGCCCGTTATTCAGTGTTGAAAACAGGTTCTCAAGATGCAGGCAAGTTATACCCGACTATTACCCTGGTAACATACTTCCTCTTCACACAGTACTCGTCCTGATAATTGACCACGTACAACTCTAGGTAAAAAAGTAGCAAAGTACTAAAAAGAAAATCGCCAGTTCCAAATATGTTCAGTGTTGAATGTTTCACACTAAGAACCACCCCATTAACCATTCCCTCCCCCCATTCCACACAAGTGTGACTCACTGAGTATGGGTTGCGGGTGAGATCAGCTAGCTTGTCTTTGGCCATTTTTTCAGCAGTTTTTGCTTTGATCAACTCGTCCTTCAGTTGCTCAGCTTCCCTGGCACTGTTGTTTAAAGAAGATCACAAAAACAGATGTTCAAAGATCAGCACATGCACGAAATTTCAATCTTAGATTTTTGCCAGCTTTAAGCTAACTCGAGACTCTAGAAACACGACAAGACAATCAAATGCCAACAATTTCAAAATACTAACGGTGCATACTGTTTCCAGTCAGGCCAAATGCCAAGGTCTAGGAGTTCACGTAGTACTGCCAGTAGTCATATTGGGAGTAAGAAAGTCAATCAACGATGACTATTTGCCTATCTAAATAATATACAAAACTTAACTAAGCACGAGGACACCTGCGTACCCCATGAATTAATAAACCCAAGAAGTATAAAAGCACGAATATCAGCATCACTACCAAAGCTTAGTTTTGACACAAACTATACCTATGCCTATTCAAGTTTACAAAATAAATGGATAGTTAAATTCGTTTCCATATTGTGTACACTGCAGCAATTAGTCTATTCATCAAATGATTCATAAAAGTGGCTTACCGCCGTTCAGAGTCCTCAACTATTCGCACAGCTATCAACTCTGCTTCGCGAGCTCTCTGAGCCATCAGCATCTTCTCTTCTTCAGTCTGAAATAACCAACATTATGGTAAACATAAAATACAGGAAAGTCGACGCACACACATTATTCGGGCAGGTACAAAGTTTGCTCACAGACCATGCTCTCTGACCTTAACTGGGGCTGTCAACTTTGTTTGGCTACACAAAAATTTTCTTAAGTCAAGGGTCAAAACTGTCTTAACACAACTGTAGTTGTAATCAAACCGACAATGGCCCATAAAAAGCTTGGGCTTTGAAAAAGTAACAAAATGGTTGACCACTGAGAAACAACACCGCAGCAAAGTGTATGTCACCATTCATGCATTATGAAGTTATCTCAACATGGCCTTTCCTTACAACACACCTTTATGCAAGAAATTCTGATTCGATGAACCTCGTTCTCAGCTTCCGCAGCCTTTTGCCGCAATAAATTACTCTCTTCCTCGGCCAGTCTTGCACGTTCCGCAAGTAAATCTGTAGTTTCCTCAGAGCGCATCTACAACAGATAATATGCTTTCATTTACAGGCTACCAGAACAACACAGCTGCCACACTCATAATACCACTGTTGATTTCATTTACAGGCTACCTGAACAACACAGCTGCCACACTCATGAACACAATTCATTCACATTGCTCAAAGGCCAATAAACTCAGTTCATTGACTCATACATATGGCTCACTAACCACCAAGCACGGCTCACTAACCACCAAGCACGGCTCATGCCTAATCTAGACCACAGACAATCAAATCCAAAACTGCAAAGTAGATAACAGTCAAAAACAATTTGTTAGACGATAAGTTAACATATCATGGAAAACTTAACTAGTCGAAATTCAGATTCCCAATACCACAATTCGACATCATAATAATTCCTTGTTCATCTTTACTGTGTCTGCCCATAGTGATTTTTTTGATCTTACATTTACAAAATGTTTATGGATACAGTTGCAGGTTTGTTAAAGTAGGATCTCTTATAACAGTATTACTGTCCAGATGCTGCATACAACATAACAGAACCAAAAGTATGTAAATGCCACTTTAAGACTCACCCACCAAACTAAATATAAGACTACTGAACAAAGTGTGTGAGCTTCCTGTTTCCCGTTTAATGAAATACGTCAACCTACATCTTACTAACTCACCATTGCTTCCTGTGCAGCTCTTACTTCTGCCTGTAGGTGGTGCAACTGTCGCTGTAGCTCCTCTTTCTCTCGTTGTGCCTCTTCCCGTAACTCCTTCTCTCTGGCCAGTCGCGTTCTCTCCAGCTAAACGCACATCAAAAAACAAATAACAACAGGTTTTTGATTAGGAGAATAAAACCTGTTACCTTCAGATAATATAAATTACATTTTTCAAAAAATTAATGAAATTTCATTAAAAAAATATCCATCACACGTGACCACATACAAGTACAAAAGGTGCAAAAACTGAGTATACAAAAACAGCCATGAAGTTTACATCCAGTCGCAATGAATGAGTGCACGGATGTTAAATGTCACGGTGTCAAAAGATACCAACAACAGACTGTTTATGGAGAGCCAGTGTGAGTTTAGGGGAACAATGACTTCTGGCAGCCAAACAACCTACCTGCTTTCTGTTTTTCTCGTCCCTTGCTTGTGTTTTCATCTGTTGTATTTCCATTGTGTCAGGTTTTCGCCTCCTCATGAACAGCTCATGATTACCAACACAAAGTTCTAAAATCTGAAACCGACAGCCATACACAGTATAAGTTTTTACTTTTGGTTTGAAAACCATTTCAGATTTTTAAAGTAAGCGATGTGTTAGTGTTTCTTCTTTAAAAGGGTTATAATCCATATCTTGATTGTTGTTAGTTGTATTTGACTTTAAACTATAAATTACTTCCATGCCATATGGCCACATTCTAACAAATAGTCTTTTGGGTCTTATTCCCCTCAAAAAATAATCTCATTCCAGTATTAGTATTAAATATGTTAAGTACAAGCAAGTACTCAATCGGCTCACTTGATGAAGAGTGGGAAAGTCGTAGAAAGCCGCATTTGTCTATGAATCCAAACAGTGAGTTGGTTTTTCACATTACATGTGATAATGTTATGAACAAAATGGAGTTCATTTCACTGAATGCTCCTAAGGTACAGTCAATACCAACAACTTAAAGTCCTTGTCTCACGCGTTGTTAACCCTTATTACATGGTTAGAAGATGTTATAAGGATCCAAGAAGTACCTACCCCATAACTAATACACGATCCGTACTCGAAAACAGTTTAAATGAACGCGCCACTCACGATTCGCACCCGAAGAAACACCGCCATTTTGAACTTGCCGCGAACCCGGAAGTACAATTCATTCAGGAACCCAGGCCGAGAAAACGCCGTCAGTGCGACTGGAGCAGTGCCTGTACTGTTACCAGCCAGCAAACGGGGATAAAAAAATCGACAGCGCGCCTTAATTTTGATAAAATCAAANTAACAAATAGTCTTCTGGGTCTTATTCTCCTCAAAAAATAATCTCATTCCAGTATTAGTATTAAATAAGTTAAGTACAAGCAAGTACCCAATCGGCTCATTTGAGGAAGAGTGGGAAAGTCGTAGAAAGCCGCATTCGTCTATGAATCCAAACAGTGAGTTGTTCTTCCACATTACATGTGATAATGTTATGAACAAAATGAAGTTCATTGAATGCTCCTATGGGTACAGTCAACACCAACAACTTAATTTTGAAGCTTGACTTCTCCTAGTAAGCGATGTGTGGGCCATTACTGGTGTACTCAAAAATGGAATTTTGAGAGTTGTAATATGACCCAAGTCATATCAACATTTAACTGGACAAGTATCATCACTCACGCTAAAGACGAGAAGCACAAACTAAGGCACATTGTCAGTACAAAATGTGTGACTGTGTATTCTGTTTTGTAGTCACAACTTTGTGTTGTAAATTCCGCTGTGTTTGCGCGAGTCCAAACTGAAACATCAAATATTAGTTGATATCACATTCTCAAGGCGAACACAACGCAATATATGTTAGAAGTACTTACCAATTTATTTATCCTGATATTAGGCGAAAAGAAAATGAAATCTGGCGCTTTCTTGTCTACTGGTTTTATGATGAACTGAAAGGAAGAGACAAGAATTATTCGTTATTGCAACAGAAACTCTGAAACAATATACAGGCACACACTGGTCACTCTGCAGTCACACTTTATAAAAACATTGAACTGCTCACCTTTTTGTCTTTAAAGGAAATATTTTTAATTTCACTCCAAGGAAACAAGACTTTGGGTGACAGTCTGTTTTCTCTCTCATAGACATTCAGTCCAAGAGCATCAACTCCCAGCCACAATTCAGAATCTCGCTTGTTCTGAAAGAGCAATAAAGCCTAATAATTTTCAAAATCGAAGTTACATAGAGTGCTACATTGGCGAGTCAAAAAAAGGTCAACTTCAAAGACAAAATAAGAATGAAGTGTTTTGAAACAAAAATGCCTAATATGCACGCCATTACAACCACAGAAAACGATATAAACTTGCCTTATTTCATGACTTGGCTCACTGCCAACACACGGTACCATCAGGAAAAGTATGTCCGTGAGTGCAGTAGAATAGACTTGCTAAACTGCACGCTTCACCAATGAAATGCGTACACTTATTCATGACTTGTTTGCAAGTAAGATTTGCAGACAAACACTTGTCAAATCAACCAGTTCATTGTGAGTTTGTAACCCAACAACGTACAAGCTAGAGGTGGCACCAGATTATTCATGTCATTAACAGTCCATGCTCTAGCACAGACAGAGAGGTAGGTGCCTCAAGAAAACGCGAGCTCAGCTTATTTGTGCATCAAAATGAACCATCTGGATGTTTCTTCAAGAGGCAATGAAGTAAATATCCCACTTGACTTTGACTTCTTTTTTACCGTGAGTGCAAATCCTCATAGTATGTGCTTAGCTGAATACATTTGACATGAAATGCACATTAATTATATCACACGACAAAAAAACAAATCTTGCAATTCTACAATTACACTGACTACTACCAATGTAGCATTTAGCTTTACTGCTTGCAGGCAACTTGCATTGAGCCAATGTACTAAGCTTTCTTTCAATTGAGACATCTAGTTATCCTTGCAGCTCTGTCTGTGCTAATCATTATACAGCTTATAAATAAGCTGAAATGGTNCAAAATAATGAGGACTTTTCGAGCAAGCCATAGCACATTCAGTTACAAGGAAAAAATGGCGGCGTTCAGGACAAGTTCCTGAACTGATGTGCCGGAAATGTGGGTACGGAAATAACCGATAACAACCGGTAATCATACGCTCAGAGAGAAGGGTCAAATACTGTTAAAAAATCGCTTTTGGCAAGAAAGGCGAAAAGAATATAAAGAAAGGGTGTCGAAAATAAGAATTTATGTAGTAAGTATTTTCGGATACTAGAACCACATGGGCAGTTTGCAACAAGGACTTTAATTTTGAAGCTTGACTTGACTTAGTAAGCGATGTGTGGGCCATTACTGGTGTACTCAAAAATGGAATTTTGAGAGTTGTAATATGACCTAAGTCATATCAACATTTAAGTGGACAAGTATCGAAATCTTTGAATCGTTAAGCAGCAAAAAGGTGTTGCCTTTTAGAGTGACATGTTTGCTTCTTGAAGTTGTACATTTTATCACTCACGCTAAAGACAAGAAGCACAAACTAAGGCACATTGTCAGTACAAAATGTGTGACTGTGTATTCTGTTTTATAGTCACAACTTTGTGTTGTAAATTCCGCTGTGTTTGCGCGAGTCCAAACTGAAACATCAAATATTAGTTGATATTATATTGTCAAGGCGAACACAACGTAATATATGTTAGAAGTACTTACCAATTTATTTATCCTGATATTAGGCGAAAAGAAAATGAAATCTGGCGCTTTCTTGTCTACGGGTTTTATGATGAACTGAAAGGAAGAGACAAGAATTATTCGTTATTGCAACAGAAACTCTGAAACAATATACAGGCACACACTGGTCACTCTGTGGTCACACTTTATCAAAACATTGAACTGCTCACCTTTTTGTCTTTAAAGGAAATATTTTTAATTTCACTCCAAGGAAACAAGACTTTGGGTGACAGTCTGTTTTCTCTCTCGTAGACATTCAGTCCAAGAGCATCAACTCCCAGCCACAATTCAGAATCTCGCTTGTTCTGAAAGAGCAATAAAGCCAAATAATTTTCAAAATCGAAGTTACATAGAGTGTTACATTGGCGAGTCAAAAAAAGGTCAACTTCAAAGACAAAATAAGAATGAAGTGTTTTCAAACAAATATGCCTAATATGCACTCCATTACAACCACAGAAAACGATATAAACTTGCCTTATTTCATGACTTGGCTCACTGCCAACACACAGTACCATCAGGAAAAGTATGTCCATGAATGCAGTAGAATAGACTCGCTAAATTGCACGCTTCACCAATGAAATGCGTACACTTATCTATAACTTGCTTGCAAGTAAGATTTGCAGACAAACACTTGTCAAATCAACCAGTTCATTGTGAGTTTGTAACCCAACAACGTACAAGCTAGAGGTGGCACCAATTATTCACGTCATTAACAGTCCATGCTCTAGCACAGACAGAGAGGTAGGTGCCTCAAGAAAACGCGAGCTCAGCTTATTTGTGCATCAAAATGAACCATCTGGATGTTTCTTCAAGAGGCAATGAAGTAAATATCCCACTTGACTTTGACTTCTTTTTTACCGTGAGTGCAAATCCTCATAGTATGTGCTTAGCTGAATACATTTGACATGAAATGCACATTAATTATATCACACGACAAAAAAACAAATCTTGCAATTCTACAATTACACTGACTACTACCAATGTAGCATTTAGCTTTACTGCTTGCAGGCAACTTGCATTGAGCCAATGTACTAAGCTTTCTTTCAATTGAGACATCCAGTTATCCTTGCAGCTCTGTCTGTGCTAATCATTATACAGCTTATAAATAAGCTGAAATGGTTGAACCACATGGATAGAGCTGTGATGAATAGGTTAATGAATCAGAATGCCTTATATTATGCAAGTTGCAACAGACGTGCACAGGCTGCCAAGTCAGGTCCATTGCAAGAAACTCCTGAATCAATTTTTTTATTCATCAATAAACACAAATAACACACATAGACATATACGCAAGATCGAGTGGAGGAGCTATAGACATGACTAGGTCTAGCAGTGGGGTCCAGTGGGATTTGTACTGATGACCTTTTGAACAGGATGCAGACACTCCACCCACTAGGCCACACTGCCTCCTCTGCCTTTCATATAGTCAACTAGTAAATGATATATTACACCAGACCTTAATGTGGAAATAATTGACGCCATACATCTCGAGGTCTTGGGCAATTTTCAGATACTCCATTTCAGCTTCATCTCTGAAACACCAAGTGAACAACAGTATAAAAGACTTGGAAACACATTTAGTTACCTATGTTCCCAGAAATACATATTTTCGAGAACTGTTTACAAACAGAACAAACCAGGAATCAAGACTACATGTCAGGATTTCAACATTTTCTGATAACTATGTCCTTCTTCATCAATACTGCTCTTCCTTGTCATGGACTTTAAAACTCAAAAGTGACCAGCATTTGAAGTTGTCTTTGTTACTTGTGACTGAAGTTTTGAACGAAATATGCTCATCTTTATGACTGATAGCCTAATAAAGAAGATTTGCGACGGTTACAGAGTGTACTGTACCCACCTACTGAGACCCCTGTGGTCAGCGTACCAAATCTTGATTCTCTCCTCCCACATCTCAGGTGTCATCTGATACTGGTCAATGACCCTCTGTGGTAGGAGATCCTCACTGGCCAACACTCCAGCTTGATAGGAATCACCATCAAAGTCACCGTACTGCAACATAACACAGAGCATTATCTTCCAACAGTCACTGTACCTCAAAAAAACGCGGCTTCTTTCAGCCAACAGCTGAAAAGATTACGTGGCAAGCTTAAACACTTGAATAGTAACCAAAGAAAGATTGTTAAACGTAAAGAGCTATTGGCTGGATGGACATATGTAAACATGTGCAAGCAAAAACAAACAACATCAATGGCACAAAACAAAAGAAGAAAAATAATATCGTTCAATGTTTTCTACGTTGTACTGGTTTTGTACCAAATTACAGGAATTATCAAATATTGCTTTTACAGTGACACTATAAGGAAATAAGTCATAGATGTGTGAGAATGTTCACAATTAACACAACTCATATTTCATTACAATCTCATCTTAAAAAAGCCTGCTAATTGCCTCCTGATGAGTTTTCAACTGCTTTTACCTTAGCTTGAACTGCATAAGAAGCTAATAGCACCGAAGCCTCAGGTGGGCAGTAAATGTCCATGTTCAATATAGACTGTTTGACTTGTAAAAAAAATAAATGTTGTGTTATCTCTTGAATCAGCTCCTCAGAGACGTCTTCCGGGAAGAACTTCGCCAGAAACAGGAACGGGATGGGCGTATCCTTGGGCACATTTTGTTCAAGCACCTGATAAAAAATTGAAAGATAACGCAATTAGTTGAGAACACCATCACAATAATATGAATATTCCGCTAATTCCTTCCTTCACATTCAAGATGACTAATGGAACAAGTAGAAGGCTAACTTACTGGTAAATGAAGGCTTTGTTCGATGTCTGAAAACAGCTGCTTCGTAATTAACACCCTTGAAACCAATTTTGCTCCAAAAAGTATTAATGCTATTTTTAACTATTTAAAGATAATTTGCAGTTACATCTAAAGACAAACTAGAAGGAAATTGATAAGAGCAAAAAGGAAATGTCCACAATGGCATAATGATCTCAAACTAAAAAGCCACAATTTCAGAACGTGGTCCAAATATATTTGAAGAAAAAACACTTTATGCAGCAAATTCTGACACAAACTACTGCCTATTCAGTCTGACACAAAAGCTACCTACTAGTATCCAGTCTTCCATACGCCACCTATTCAGTCGGATAAAGGTTACCTATCAAGTCTGACACAGGGTACCTATCCAATCAAACACAAGCTACCTTTCCAGTCTGACATAGGGTACCTATCCAGTTTCACACAGGCTCCCAATCTATATTTTCCAAAACACAAACCTTTTTGTCACACTTCAGCCATGCAACGTATCCCTTTGCGTCTATGAACTGTAGCCCAAAATACCATGTTTCCCGCAAACCAATTGTCCGACAAACAAGCTCAAATAAGTCCTTTCCTGTTGTTTTAGGCTGCAAAACAGGTACTTGAGTATTAATGATGAAATAAACAAGCTTTCTGAGGCTGGAACTACAAACAGACAAAAACATAAAAGAAACATTTCCGAGTCTCGTTCAAGACAAAAAAGTATTGGAAAACTGGAAGTGTTAAATTCTACATATGTGGTAGAAGCCTTTACAAATGGAGTCGAATTAGATTTTGATAGCAGCGTAGAGTATGATGACAGCAGGTTTCAAACTTTAATGCACAATACTATAACTCTTTTTCATTTTCTGTCCCTTTTAAACAAAACATAAATGCCATACGAGAGAGCAAATATTGTTGTTTCTCGTCTTCAGTTACTATTCTCAACCCCATGCAACAGGTTATTTGTGTTGTAACGGAAATTCAAATATTAAACAATATGAGGCTGATGAGTAGGTTTTCTGGAGACAAAGTTATGTCGACGCTTCCATTGTCCATGTTTACTAGTCCACCTGAGGACAAATCATCTGACTCTAAAAATGTGGTGTGATCTACAAAATAAATTGCCCGGAATGCCTGATGATTTACAACCTTCTCGCAATCCAGACATTAGAATAAAGGAACACGTGTACATAAAGCTTGGTACTGTTACAACAGTGGAAGACCATTGTGTTTTTGACTCGATCAGCACATTATCACAAACGGTGTGATCGTCATTGCCAGGAAGGATAAATTGGACTAGAAAAATTTGTGGCGCCGGAAAACAGGAATTAAGGATATGACATACCTACTATTTACAACACCTTAGTTTTTCATGGTGGTCAATAGGTGACTCACCTGGCTACCACATGACAGGAGAGGGTGGGGAATTTTCAATCAGTAGGCACTGGAGTGAAAAAGGGCCCCAAAGTTAGGCCAACCAAGACAACTACACTTCAAACGTTTAGAATCATCAAGACATTACATACCACTATGATCTCTTTTTCATTCTTAAACTTATTAATACTGGTCCTTAATCATATGACACAAGATCACAATTAAAAAGTGGTGGACAGTGGCACATCTCACTCTGAGTGACTCTGTTACTACTGAGAACTGTCAACTAATCTGTTTACAAACAAAAAAAAACACAAAACCATCCTCTCCATTGGAAAAACAGGGATAGTGATGACGAGCGAGGGGGCATAGTTTGATAAATGTTTATAATCCTGCAACCCTGGTCTTGGCTTGACAGGGAACTTACGTCAATATCAAATTCCAACTCTGCATCCATGGATGTGACTCGAACCCCATAACTTTTACCCGTCTTCCCACTTGCATTCTTCTTTAACGGCATCGTGAGTGTCTGCAGTTCGGATTGCAAAGAAATAGTTCATGTAAAATCAAACAAGCTGGTTGATAGCACCACATCAGTTATCAGCCGGGAGTTGTCTCGTTACCAGTTATCATCGTAAATAATATTGAAGCCGACTAAACTTTCAGCATTCTCGTCTTGACTGGGAAATAGCGAGAATTCTTGGGTAATTTAAAATATAAGAGCAGTAGCAACAAACCAATGAAAAATAAAAGTCTAAATTCAAAAAATAAAAAGTAAAATACATTCAAAATTATATAAATATGCAGAAAACTATATTATTGTATTTTACTAATGTCAAAAATAATTTTTTAATCATTTTTGGTTTGTAAAAATTTCTTACTTATTTAGTAATTTTTCACGGCAACCATTTCCCTCGGAAACTTGTTCGCGCCAAATTTATAAAGAACCTGCGGAGTCGATAAATTTTGTGTTTTTGTCTCCGAAGGCGTTTACACGATGCATTCTTTAACTCGTGGAGCGATTGAGGTTAGTATAACGCTTGAAAAGTGACATAAAATAAATGACTGTTGCTTCATTCCGACAATCAAAACACTTTCTTCTGGAGTGATCATGTCTTAACATGCCAGCAGAAACTCATTCATTTCACACTCCAAATTATTCTTATTTGATGCTAAGCTCTTCCATAAATATACAGCTTTGCATCCATGTGCATAAAAACTATCATAATAAAATTGGATCTACACTAGGTCTTCCTTGAGTTAATTAAATTAGTTACCAATGTTGAAAATGCCAAAATATTTCTGTTCTAGTAATGTTATTCGGCACTGGTCGGATATAGCGGTCCCCGATTTAGAGAACCAGGCAATCACTGAATAACGGACCCGTTATTTAGTGGATTAAAGTGGTTCTCTAAATCGGGGACCACTGCCATGTTATTCTGCTGTTGTATTACTGCAGGTTCACTAGTTAGGCCTCTAGAAGTACTCACGAGTTAAAACACAGCTACTCAAGCTTCAGTAAAAACCCAATTCAGGTGCCCGTCCCTGACAGTCTGGCAGGGACTCATCTAGCGGCCGTCCTGGCTGTCCTTGGACGGCCCTTTTAAAAAAATGACGGCTTTAGACGGCACGGCCCAGACGGAAAAAAGACAGCCTGTTCCAAAACAACCTCGGCGAAAATGAAGGCTAAACGAAGAATTTTAACATTTATTATTAATAAATTTCCTTGAAACCTACAATTCATTGTTTAAGTTCGCTAAATATTAAGAAATAACTCGACATTAGAAACTTTTGCCGTCTATTTTTACTATAAGTGTCACAATGACGATTGGCAAATACTGGCAGCCATCTTCGGGGAATTCCTTCCTGTTCTGTGACGTCAAGGTGGCTTCATACGGAATCCCCCGCACGACTAGTGTCGAGAAATATTGCATCCAGCACTAACTACCCGTACATGGACACTTAATCTTTGAAATTGAAGAACTCACACCCGAAGTTCAAAGGATTTGCCGTACCCCTAATGCTAGTTACTGACGCGGAAGTTGAAGCGGCACTCGATATATTCGACGGAGCAGCCAATTTGAAATAGCCGACGGAGAACGTACACTTCAAAAAAATGATACCCGACAAAATTCTAACACTGACCTGCCGTACAAATGCCATCAATGTCGTTGAACATGCAAACCAGATAAAACTTAGCGCAAACTTCCTTAATTTGTTCGCACAGCTCCGTTGCAACTCGAACGAATGAATGAAAAAATATGAAAAATCCGCACGGCCGAACGACTTATATTGATGCGCGAGAATGCAGTGCAAACTTTACGAGAAAAAAATGTGGTGTGTAATGTTGGTTACGTATTCAATGAATAACTTAGCATGAAAATAA
>NMRA01000116.1:786046-815995 GCA_002633005.1 Phoronis australis
ATTTTTATTGACTAAATGCAAAAATTTCTCCTAAAATTCATTATATCATTGTGCTATGAAAAGCCCATGTCACAAATATAGTGTTTGTGCCATGTACCATTTCTATTTGTAACATGGCACAACTCAAAAAATCTCACATGGAACATTCAAATGTCACATGTGAGAATGCAATGTTCCATGTGAGAAATGCCCTTTGTCACATGGAACGTGAGTTTTCAAACGTTAATTACAGCTAATTAAAAGCTCATTTTGCCAAAGTAAATTTTGAAATGACATCACAACTAAAAAGACTATCTATTGCACCCACTTTCAATTGAATTGAGTGAAAAAAATTTTTGAGACTTTGTGAAAATCTCATATTATTTTGGAATGCGTTAAAAGAAAATGACTTTTGTATTAACAGACACAGGGCTTCAGGTAGAAACGTTGCGTATTACCATTTGCTTTATGTTTTGCAAATCAAAAGGTTGGTGTAATAAGAATAACTAATAAAGCAACTTGTGTGCTATTCTGACATCGTCATATGGTTTGATAGTTGCCGATAATTTTGTACTTTCGACAACAATTCTGACCTTGTTGTGTCATGTGCAAATCACGAGCCCACTGCAAATTACATCAGAGTGTAGTCTCGACATTTGTGTGTGAGAGTTGGCTGTGGGAACTCTGTTGATTGTCGTCTGGACTGGAACAGTTGAATTGAACTATTTTGCCTGTAACAGGGTCAAGGGGCTTTAAGTGGTGTTATTAAAGGGCAGATTTCTGTAATTTGGGACTATAAATTTTTGTCAAAGATATGTGTGTTGAACAAGTTTTGGTTATAATATTTAAAGTGGCATAAAAGGTGAAAAACGCACTAAATTGCATTATCCAAAGTGGTTTTCTGCCACTGAAATAAGTTCACCAGCTATTTTTAAGATTTGTTTGTAAAGATTTTGAATTTCTTTTGATGTCAAAGCATATTTCATTTGGTTTCAAATTCCAAAAAACGATCTGTCAAGTGCTTGTCACTTCATCGATTTTTCTCCCAAAAGGCAAAGCACATCTCCTCGTTTGGTAAGGCAAAACATATGTTAGACATTTCCCTTGATGGAAAATGTGGCCTTTGCTGTTAACAAAATAATGGCCAATCTGTCGATTTTTTTCTCGAAATTGGATAATTCCAATGTTAGCATCCTCAAGGAGCCGATTTACCATGATCTGTTTAAAATGTATTTTTATGAGTTTTTGCGTTCCATGTCTCTTTCAACTCTAGAACATTACAAATTTCTTTGAAAACTTTAATTTCCTAAGCTGGTGCAGAAACACCAGGCGGTGTGGGAACTTCTGACATACTTACTAGTAAACGCCTAAGATTGACTTTAATTTTTGAACTGTGTAACTTCAAAAAAAGAAATTGATTTTTACATCCTAATTTCAGCTGATTACTATACATTGTTCTGTGTGTGTTGAAATAAGTGGATGTGTTCAAAAGTTGTATTTTCTAACAAAATCATTATTTGGTTGTTTGGTCTCACTAGATGGACCATTCGGGCCCGTGTGACACAGAAGTCCGGCATCCGTACTTGGAGTAACTCTCGTGGAGAGGGTAAGCTGTTCTCTATGAACCTGTTGGATGAGAGTGGAGAGATTAGAGCCACAGCTTTTACTCAAGAGGTAGACAAGTGGTACGACAAGCTCGAAGTGAATAAGGTAACGAGGTCTTCAGGAGAGATGTTACTGTCAGTAGGTTACACCATCAGTTTCAGACTTAGTTTGCCCTATACATTGCGGAAAACTTATTGTTTAGTGAAAAGTGTCATTGTATTGGAGAAGAATCTACATGAAGGGGTCTTCTCACAGGCATTGTACGGCCATGCATATTTTGACCTCACTGCAATTTTTTTATCACTGCAAGATATTTTAAATTTTTTTGTAGCAGTGGCTTATTAACTCCGAATCTGTTGACAAAAGCTGAAAATTGGGCATGCAAAATGTTTTCAGAACTCAGTTCATGAACTTGACGAAAGTGATGTTCGTGGTTATCATTATTACATTATGACATTGTTTTGTTATTGTGACGTCTATCGTACTGTTCCAGATATACTACATCACTAAAGGTACAATTAAACCAGCTAACAAACAGTACACTTCACTCAAGCATGAGTATGAGATGACCCTAAACAGGGAGACGCAAATTGAGGCATGTGATGAGACTGTCGACTTGCCGTCCATCAAGTTTGAGTTTGTCCCTATCAACACACTGGGAGACAAACAGCCTAACACTATGATCGGTATGTGCTACTTACTGAAGTATAGGAAACAGTTACTATGAAAAATTTTCACCTTCTGCAAGGTTTATTTTTGGCATGGGCATAGTTCATGAGCATATTAAAGTTTACTGAGGTGCGTTTTGACAGAGTATTTATTCAATAGCACAAAGGTCACCTGTTCATGTTCAAATGTAATGGGAATTGATGCACTACACGAATGTCACAAGAATCACGCCTCTTCAGAGCGTAGAACAGAAATCTACAGATAACGATTTTATACATCACTTTTAGTCAAGAGCCTAATGAGCATAATGGAATCCAAACGATGATTTTTGGCAGAAATGCTGAACGTAATTCTTAAATCCGAGTAAAGTGAGCATTTTAACAAGAAGTGTTTTTGCGTCTTCTACTTCACTTAAGTCACACATGTTAGTTATGCATAGCATGTGTATCTTTAAACAAGCTTTATTGGCAAATGCACGGGCAGCAGGAATTCTCTAAGATGAATCCTGTGTCTGTATTGGCTTAAGGTTTATTTCATCAATGCGTCTTTCGTAGATGTCATCGGCGTGGTACGTCACACTAGTGACGTCACATCCATCACCACTAAGAAAGACAACCGCGAAGTGAAAAAGCGTGACATTGAACTAGTTGACCAGACCACCCACATGGTTCGCCTCACACTATGGGGAAATGAGGTAACATGATTACTGATTGGTCAACAACCCATGATATACAGTCTTCAGTTGTTCAATTATAAATGCCAAATCAATTCAGTTTCTTGACAATGTTAAGTTGCTAGTTGAATACATTGAGTAGTATGGGCTAGTACAGAGTCCCATGCTATTTCATTATCCAAAGGCGAAAGGGATGAAGTAATGGTAGGTGTCGTTTCGCGTGTCTGTGTATGCGTCCATGTAGAGAAATGTTCTGAGCTCTACTCTCGTTTCACATCAGATGTCGACCAGGTGTTCAAAAAGATTTATGTACAAAGTACCACAGTGCCTTTGCTGGCCACCTAGTCATATAACAATCATGTGTTTTATATGATTTAAAAAATTAGTTTATCTCATGTTGTTGACGTTTTGTAAATCAACCATATTTCTGTGAATTATGATCCATTCTGGATTTTCACGCATACTTGTAGGGAAACGTTCTTTTGCGTGCAGCACCAACATTTCTTTCTAGATCTTGACTTAGGTTCAGGGGATGTATAATCGTGAAGTGGTCTAGCACACTTTGTCAGTGTTTTTGCGATTCGATCGTATTTTGTTGACATCTGCGGTGTTTTGCGATTTGTTTGTATTTCCTTGAATTAAATACAGGAGGTATCAGTTCCTGTGTTACACACTTCGTAATCTCTCCTTCACTTGAAAAAAGCTAATGTACATACTTCTCGATCAAGAAATATTGCAACTCGGCTGTTTGCATTTATCAAAATTACCAATGCATGGTTTTATATCTTGTTTCAATCTCTAAGGCCATTTTGAAGGAATAACTGGTTTGTAGCACACTTTCAGAATATGTCGACAATTGTGCATCGTGAAACCCGTTTGATTTCTTGTGATATTTTAAGACCGGCATTAGTATTTGTAAAAATCATGAGAATTCATATGCTTGACGTAAATTTCGACCTGGAGTTTGTTGTTGGAATAGACTATCACTGTATTCTAAATGAGGGCATCTCGGTGGTTTTTGTATTGACGGGAACAACAACGAGCTGTGATTGGCCTGTAATAATAACTTCAACAGGTTATTGGATTACACAGACCCACTTGCAGTCGTTATTTGTTATACCCTGGTGACCTTCCAGCAAGAGAGTAAAAATTTTTTCAGTGCCTAAATGTGCTGGGTAAATTCAAAATGGTCAAAAAGTTTATTGCAAAATGTGAATTGACTAACAAGTTCTAGTATCTAATTCTCTTTGCTTTTTATTTTTGTAATTTGTTATGTAAAGCGGTAATACACATACATTCCGTCAAGGAAGCAAACATTTGATTCAGACCAGTGACTGCTTTAAAACTGATCTCAATATGTTCACAACTTAGATAAGTTGCATTTTCTTCGATTGGAAAAAAATGACAGTGCATTATCGCTTGAGTCCATGCTCGGTGCATGAAATGGCATTCCGTAACAAGTCAATATGAATAGCCTGGTCTCAAGTAATGACAAATTCAATTCTTTACATGCCTTAAATCATCTCTATTTTATAATGGTTAGTAGTCTTAAATCAGAAGTCAGTTTTTGTTACAGAAAGTTGATTTCTAACCACTACAGCTAAATATGATTGTGTTACATGTGATTTGTTGTTTTTAGGACTTCCTGTGGACACTGCCATCTGTTGTACGCACGTGCTCATGATAAAGTGTTTGTATTGTAGGCCGAGACATTTGATGGTAGTTCACACCCTGTTATGGCTGTAAAGGGAGTTAGGCTCTCTGACTTTGGAGGTAATATTACAATAAAGACCTACCCTAGTAATGCATCACAATGGTGGTCAGATCTTTTCCTGATGTGATTACAGTCACACACAAATAGTTAATGAGAAGTTATCAGTGTAATGCGTTTTACAAAAGTTATTGTCCAACTTAAAATCTGAAAACTATAATTTGGGAAAAAACACGACAAACCAATATGTAAACCTTTCAGCAAAACATTTTAGAAATAGATAATTTGTCTTTGTTTCCCATCTTGGCATCATTCTCTTGCAGCCAGCTGCCTATGGGTCTGTTTCGTGAAAAGTGACATAAAACTCAAGGCAAAAATTTGGTCTTTCGCTGCACATAACTATCTCTGAAAAATAATTAATACTCACTTTAAGTAAAAGAACGAAGTATCTGAGAATATTGTTAACTGTGCAGTTACTTACTGACAACATTTTTACATATTATTTCCAGGCAGTGATGTCTCTCTATGTGACTAAATCTTTATTTGGTAGTTGTGAGGTGGGAGCATAGGACCCAATTTCTGTCTACGTCTGTTTTTTTTTTCATGACACAAACCCTAGTTGTATAGGGAGTCATGTTCTGTGTAGGTTGTGCATGAATAAAGAAAATCTGCTGACTCCACTTCTGTTTATTGAATTGGAGTTCTGGAATGACCATTGTTAAACTTGCTTGGTTTAGTTGGTATCCCCTAAAGTTTATATAAACCAGAACGTAGGATGAGTTTGTGGTCACACGGTTTTGCTCACAAATGTATTTACAGGCCGTTCACTGTCAACAATCGCCAGTAGTCAGGTGATACTGAACCCTGACATGGAGGAGAGCCACCAACTGAGGGGCTGGTTTGACTCGGTTGGACACACCTTGGACTTCAACACGTTCTACAATGAAGGACAAGGCTCGGGTGGTGGTAAGATTACTGTGGTTATTCTTGCCAGATCGGTCCTGGCTGTTAATCCGTGAGTTCATGATTTCTATTCCGACGTTGTCATCATGTTATTTTTAAGGGATATTTGTTGTTGGATGAATCTGCAGTGTCTATGTCTCTTATTTAATTAGCCTGTTTATTATGGTCTGTGAAGTGGTTTCTTTTGGATCCGTAACGTTGAGAAATAGTGTTGTAAGATCATGAGATGTGCCTGTGAGGTTGACCCAGTTTTTATTGCTAAACTAATTTCATTTGTGACTGTTTCAGGCTCTTTGTCAAACTGGAAGATGTTTGCTGATGTTCTGGATGAAAACCTTGGGCACAATGAGAAGCCAGACTATTTTACTACCAAAGGAACGGTAGCTTTCATTAAGAAGGAGAATTGCATGTACACAGTGAGTGACAGCAGTGCTACGCCCCCTAGTGGTAGATTTGATTGGATTTTGTTTTGCCAAACCATTTTGAGTGATCTTTGTGAAATTTAGTAGGTATGTTTTAGCAAAGATAAATTGGTAATCGCCAATTTTCGAACAAATCCTTCAAGTGCTGTGTTGTGAGAATACTTCTGTCCCTGTTGTCATGTACCAAACCGTTAATAAGTGAAATTCACTAGCTGTTTTTATCAATGAGGGGGTTCCCTTGTGAATTGTCAGACTGGCGCGCCACAGAACCTTTCAAGAGCTAAGATGTCCAAAATTTGACTGCATTCTTTTATTTACATGCAAATTTAATTATTAGATTGTGGCTAGATAATTGACTCACAAGTCCTAATTTTATTCAATTTCTGCTATCAATATTTTCTGCACTTGACTCGGAAGTAAAGCTTACATGTACAAATTAAGCAAATTAGGCCAATGCCAGGGCGTGAAAAGTAGCATATAATGAAGAGTGTTTTTGAAGGCCTATGGCAAACGAGTTGGAATGATTCATGATGCAAATGACCTTAAATACTTTGGTTACAATGAACTACCGTAACGTACAGTGGCATTTCAACTCTATTGCTCTTTTAATTTGACATGTACTGATTAACGGCCGTCTCTGTCCCACTAGGCCTGCCCTTCAGCAGATTGTAACAAAAAGCTCGTCGACAATGGGAATGGAACATTCAGGTGTGAAAAGTGTAACAAAGAGTTCGATGAGTTCAAATGGAGAATGATCCTGCAGGTGAGAGGACGAGCAAATTTTAGGTTTCGTTCGATTTCCTTTCACTCTCGTGATTCTGTGCATAAAATGAAAATGCAAATGAAAACTGGTAGCAAGCTTGGATGGAACTTTTTTGAAAACTTGTAAGTTGTGAGTGCCAGTCAATAACCATGTTCATTTGGGTAAGATTATGAGCAGTCCACGCAAAAACAATTTGTTGCAAAGTCTGCCTACAACACGGACTTTTTATGCCACACAAAAATTCAAGATCGACCTAACTTCTTGAAATTGTGCCTGTCTACGGGGAACATTAGTTGGACCGCTGAACTGATGTTCCTGGTAAGCTTGACTAACTGTTGTAGCCCTGTGTAATGCAGGTACTTTGTGATACGACGAACTCTTGTAAGATTGGAGTCGCAGTCGTAATTGTTTTTATTTCACCATGGAAATAGTACAGTCATGTACAATTTAAAGCATTATCAAATAAAGCATTATCAAACATTGTGTGAAAAATCTTAAAACATTCATGTGAGGTAACCAAGAAAGGTTACAGATGGAGATGCCGTCTAATGAAGGTGTTTGCATTGGTGACATCTTATTTCTTTGTCATAAAAGGTATCTTGTCTTGTGTGCAAGCTGGCGGTGAATTCTTCCTGCGGCAGCAGTTATAACTTGCTGGCTTGTTTCAGATCAATCTGGTGGATTGCTCCGGATCACAGTGGGTAACATGCTTTCAAGAGTCAGCTGAAGCAATATTGGGGGTGCCTGCTAACCAACTTGGGGAAATGAAGTCTTCAGTAAGTGTTGGATACTATATTCTGTACACAATTTTAATGAAAGAATTACTTACTTATATAAACTAAGCCACTTTTCACTTTGCGTAATAATTCTTTCTCTTTAACAGGATGAAGCTATGTTTGACAAGGTGATGTCAGAAGCCACATTCAAGCAGTTTGTGTTCAGACTGAGGGCCAAGACGGAAAGTTATAACGTAAGCTTGGGCAGTTATCTGTGTTTAGTCAGGACTTTGAGACTAAGGTTCTTCTAGTCGTATCTGTGTTCTGATTAGCCTAAAATGATATACTGGTTTCAAAGAAACTTCGAGAGGTTGCGAGTGGACCTTGGACCATATAGTTCTGGAGTTAAGTGGATGCCATCACCAATTCACCATACATTTAGATGCAAAGTAGTGTTACGTGAGAATATTGCGTTCCTTAATTATGATTACGCAAGTTCCATACGAGTCGGGCAATATGGAGCCTGCAAGTTCTGGCTTATAAACCAATCCGATATCTTTCCCAGTTGACCCCACTGGACTGGCGCAGTGAACCAAGGGTACCCATTGTAGCCTGCATTGGTGCATATGCGGAATCGCGTCATAGGGGGAGTTGCAGTGCTTTGGTAGAATTTACACAGGACTACTTTTTAGATTTCCATTTTCAGGTAGATGTACAGATTGATAACGCTATAGATTAATTTTCTTTTAAAACCCAATTTAAGGGAAGTGCGACAATTTGGAAAACCTTATGGGCCATCTTACTTTACAGGCTATACCACTTGTCTGCCTACAGTCTTCATTCAATATTAAAGCATTCATTTAATTTGAATCTTTTTTTAAAAATAATTTCCGACCTAATTAACTTCAGGACGAAGAGCGGTTGAAAGTTATTTGTGTGAGCGCCTCCCCTGTCAACTTCTTGGAGTACAATGCCAGACTCCTGCAAGACATCGAGACGTTAACGCAGTCATAGACGAACAGGTTGTCCTAAGAGGATTGGACTCTGTGAATGGAACGAAGCGTTAAAAACGCAAGACATTTGACAGCAGTACGACTGTGGTAAAGTCGTGACTACAGTGTTTGTTGTGTACTCATTGTCTGCTTCCAGGTCGTCGTAATTATCTTCCAAGTATTTAATATCGTGTTGGTTATTCAATTTAACATAGGTCAAGTGATGATAAAGAAATTATCCATGGCATACATTTGTGCTGTTTAGCTTCTATCGTGTCAAAACGATTTATTTTGTACATAATGCTTGAATAAACTAGATATTAACCAACGTGTTATCATCATACATTTTTAGTTCAGAACACAATACTTTTAATTAATGGTGCCACCTTCTCTATTATTCACATTCTCTTTATCAACAGTATAGAGAATAATTAAAATTATAGCAAATAAATCCAGGGTGAGACTTGACTAGTGGCCTTGTACTCAGTATGACCAATGGTGTCTGGCAACCGATGTCCTTCCCCAGCCTGTAGTGTCACTTAGTGTTTTTGGCATTTCTGGCTGCATAAAGGTCTAGCTCTTCTGTTCAGTTGGGCGTATCAGTATATCGTGTACCTGAAACGGACGCGAGTTAACATTTGAGATGCAGTACACCCGACAATTTGCATTAGAGTCTATTATGTAAATGGTTAAAAGTCAATGATTTTTTCTTCAAATCTTATGAACACGATACCCGATTTGTCTGGTGCACTAATGTAGAGTATTTTTCATTTTGCAGATATATAAACCAAATTACATTCACCTTACATAGTCGTTGAACTAGATTATTGATTATTAATAATTCAAACTAGAACCTGTCTGACTACTAGTCAATTAATTTTAAAAAAACTTCAAAGAGGTGTCTAACGGAACATACAAGATAAGTTGTCACTTGGTAAAGACAGTTGAACATAATCGTGCATTAAAAATGTCACAAGCTAGATATTAAATACACTTCAGTTTTATTGAGGACAATATGTGCGTCTACCCAGTGCAAGGTGTTTGACTGTACAAAGGAAACTCCCTGCGTTTAGAAGCGAAACTACCAGGTATATACAACACGCTTTAGCAAACTTTTAAGTAAATAATTATGTATGTGCCCAAATACATGCGTCTACAGTATATGAAATATTGAGGAAGTGCCTGTAAACGTCTTGGGACAAAGAAGCTAGCTTTTGATCCAGTAACCGCTATAAATCTGGTACCAACTGTTCCTTATAATCAGGTCTAGAGATTCCTAGGATTCAGATCGGATAATTCATTATATCTCCAGACAAGACTGTACAAGTTGGCATGTCTCGGTGTAGCAGTTTACGGTGGAGTGTGGTCACAATAAATAAGTATCTCAGTTTTCGGTGGTCACCTTTGAGACATATATTTATTGAAATATATACATATGGCCATAAGCCCAACATATAACATATACATTGTCAGGGGCGTAATAGAGTGGATAGTACATGGTGACACTTGAAAGCATGGTGGGTGAATTTTATAAGCAAGGTATCCGCAATTCTCATGAGAAATTCAAAGAAGAATGACACAAGCAATCACTAAAAGCAATGAACCCGACGGCCTTGATACCCAATGCAAACTAACACAACGTGGTATTTGTCCCCTACAGATCCCGAATTATATAACTTGCAAAACCTATTTAAAAAAGATGAACCCAATTTAAAAATCATGTATTTCTTGCGCACAACATGTTGTAAGTACACAATGTACAAACGATTATACCAGCTTTCTATATGTAGTTGATGCTTGATACACAAAGAATACCAGGAGCGTCGCAATAGTTCGTGGTTGCAGTGACAAAGCAAATTCATAGGGTCCATCATTTCTAAACACTTACACGTAATTATTTCACAAAATGTCGACAAGTATACGAACCTCCACATGTGCTGGTAGACTGAGCATATAGAGTATGGAGTCGGCTATATCTCGGGGCTTCAGACACTGAAACAATATAACCAGGACTGTTTTCAATGCAATTCTGCATGAAACACAACATACACAAGGTCACTTTCAATGAAATTCTGCAACACATTCACTCAGTTTTGTTTATACCAAGCATTCTCTTACGAAATACCAGTTTTGCTAGGGCCATGCCACACACGTTAGTTTAATGCGCATACCTAAAAGCCACAAAGACATTCTAGTGTTAAAAACATCAGCATTTCTTCATAGGGGCATTTGCTCTCACACAGCAATGCCATCACATTCTTATTGACTGCTCTGTCAGGAAACCTGATTGTTTCAAAATGGAAGATTTCTATCTTGCTGGCAACTTCCTTAATGCGGGTGGATTTGGCCAGCAGACCACATGTTAATAAAAAACTCGGTTTCCTGTTTCAACCATAATCGGACAAAAGGCACAGATTTACCATCCTTTTAAAGAAGGGACTTCTTGATTTTCAGACAAAAAACTTTGGATACAGAGTACAAGCATTAATTCAATGTCAACCATCCCCCTTATTTCATGGGTAATGGATGAAAAAACCCCAGCCAGGTAGAGTTTTGTAGTCGCAAGAATCCTGCTAAAAAAGTTAGAGTAATCACATGCTTCACATGCAATACATGGCGATATCTTCTGAAGTCTTGCAAGACTTTACTTTTGTCACAAAAAACTAGGTCTGCGGAACATACACCAGGATTCACCCAGCAGGGTTACAGAGATGAGTGTGACCATGGTGAACTCTGGATAGTATCAGAAACAGGCACCCAGTATGATAGTAACTAATGGAACATAGCCGTAACATCACAAGATCTCTCAATGTTTGAACTTCTTTAGGAGCACACAGTACAATACTAGCATAACATGCACCTGTTTGAAACTGGACATTAACTTCTTTACTTGTTCGGGATTGTCTGGGTTGGCCACATGATGAAACTGCGTCTCGACAAAGCCGGGGCTGATCTCCTGAAGAATAAATACAAGAGCAACACATGTCAACATTAATTTTTTCCATGACTGTCAGATCCATTCAAAAATCAGTTTCACTTGTACTCTCCCCATTGAGAACACACAGGTCATTTCATGAAGATTCATCCAAGAGACGGTACCCAAATTTAGCCAAATGTGGTCTCGCAAATCCTTCACAACTAAACGTGATGTACAAGTGAAGCATCATTCCTGCACTATTCCATGGATACAAAACCCATGAAGTGATTCAGGATCCTCTGCAAGTTTCTGGATTTCCGTATGTACACAACTTTATAACAGTTTTACCAACTCTAAACAAATTGAGAATCGTACACGAAATGATCAGTATCAGGTAAAGCTAATCAAATGTACAGCACCACAAAAATGAATACACTTCCCTCCAGAGGGAAGTCCACCCGAAGTCCCAACTGAATCGCAACACTGATGTAATGGAGAAATCAAAAGCACTCAATGGGTTTGTTCGTTGTCACACCTGATAATGAGGTCATAAATCTGCAACATAGCCCATGCTAAATGTCCACTCACAGACACTCGTATTCCAGAGTTGAGAGACCGGAGTTCCCGCCTGGTTCCCTCAGTGAACGCTCTTACAGCGTGCTTGGTAGCGCTGTACATAGCTGACCTACCTGGAGGTATACGATATCCGGACATACTGAAAGTACAGTAAATGGAAACTAAACTGTAGACTGAAATGCTCAACTGTCATAACAAGAGTAATGCAGAGCACTGAAATGTGCCCACGAACGCATCGCAAATGGTGTGCTTTTAGGGTTATTTATTTGTATCATAAAAATGGCCACTAGATGGCGCAAAACGTACAATCCATCAAGAAACTGGAACATGTCATATTTCATAAAAATGTGTCAAGAAACTTCAGAAAAACAAAGGAAAACGGAATAAAATGAAATGGCCACTTAAGTGGGCCACAGTGTCCGTTGAATCCCTCTGAAAGTTGTTGAAATCTGTTGTTATCTTCATTACAAATACACTCACTAAATTTAATAAAGATCCTGCAGTGGGTTTAGGAGATACATCTATGGGCACAAAACAAAACTACCACTAGGAGGAGCCACAGTAGTCAGTCGCCATCATCAAACGTCGTCCCCTTTACACTGAAAACATATATGCCATTTTTTAAAACCATCCCTAGAATGATTTGGTTGATAGAAGGGTGGACGCCAAAAACAAGATTCGAAAACAGCAAAAATGGCCACCAGGCGGCGCAAAATACCTCGATTCCATCCAAAAACAGAAGGATAGCGTCACCTCACCAATAGATGCCTATATTCAAAATTTTATGAAAATCTGTTGAGGACCTTTGAACATACAGAGTTAAACGTAAAAAACTGAAATTGCCACTAGGGGGCACACCAGCAGTCAGATCCGTCCAAAAGTTGTCATATGAAAACACTTTCTAAATTTAGTAAAGATCCTGCGAACGGTTTAGGAGATACAGGCAAAGGCACAAAAAAAACCCACTACGACTAAGAGGCACCACAGTAGTTGAACTCCTTGGAAAATCATCATCAGCCGTCCACTTCACAGCATGAACGTACATGCCAATTTTCATAACCATTCTTCGAGCGGTTTGGTTGATAGAGGGGTGGACGCAAAAAAACAGACTAAAAAACAGTAAAAATGGCCACTAGGTGGTGCAAACTATGCCGCATCCATCCAAAAACGGGAGAAGAACGTTATCTCACTAATACGTGCCTACATATGAAATTTTATGAAAATCCGTTGAGGACTTTTGAAGATACAGAGGTAAACGTAAAACACTTAAATTGCCACTAGAGGGCACACCGGAAGTCGGATCCGTTTGAAAGCTAGCTCATGCCGCCCCATTCATGTAAGGAAAACATGTGCAAAATTTCATGAACATACATCAAGGCGTTTTGGAGATAGAGCAGAGGACGCCGGACGGACGGCACAATGCGTCCACATATAAATATGTGGGTGCATAAAAATCATTCAATGAAACATGAAAACAAAGCAAGCCTTGACTGATATGCCCGTAGCTAGGGGGTGTGGCAGTTTAATGCACTCCTCACCAACAGTTAAAAACTACTGCCTCTTGAACTCAGAAAAAGGCTTTATAACAAGGAATAAAAAACGTGGACTTTTATAACATTCACCTTGAGACATTTATAATGTGACCATCATCGACTTTTCGACTACGCATAGAGTTAATCGACTCTCTAGTGCACATACCGAGACCAAGAATATTGACCTGAAAAGAGAGATAACACTGAAAATATTACAGAGTCCAATTTTTTGTGTCAAGCCTGTCTGTGTTTTCGCCATGACCATGACACCATAAGAAGTGGAAATCTGAACTAAAACCTGCCCAATGGAGCTGACCAGTGTTTAGTTGATTAAAGTACAGCATTGTTTAGCGCAAGCAGGGTAAAATAGGAGTTCAGCAACAGTTATGCACTCTCTTTTGATCATGACTACCACAATGTTGTAAATTGACAAATTGCCAGGATTTTGAGAGACGGCTTAACTGACCAATCAGAACGCAGCATTCGTGACACACCTTCCTTTTCAAGATGCCATTTTACCCGACATGTTGCCCAGTAAAACTTATTGTTTGTCGACTTTTCCCAAGGAGGCGGATCTTGCGATAGGTCAATTAGACGCTCAGTGGCTGTTCCAATGTAAACAAGAGGGGAGATAAGAACAATTTCACCCCTCATGTCATAAGAATTGGAACAAAATCTCATTCACTCATATACATTTCGTCTCCACAAAAGTGCACGCAAAGTTGGCAAACACTTTTTTCACTATTGGTGATTTAAGAGCAAGATATCCTTCTTGAGGATGATTTACACACCTGTCCATTTTATATTTAATTTACCTGACACAACCAAACTTTTCGGAATATATAATTAGCATTCCGGGTCCAAAATGTGCAATGTTGATATTTTCATTCATTAGCCAATGAAAGTCCCAGGAGTATTGGCTGAGACGTAAGCCGAGTCAGCTGAAGCTTACATTGAGCATTTGTTGCCAGATGGCTGTGGTGCCTTCAAGTATGGACTCGCTTGAGCTGAAGGCAGCGTTATTGATGCACACGTCCACACCACCTGTAGAGACAATATGAAATGGTCACGCACAAGTGGAGACATCTGCAGTGCAAAAGCAACACCAACATAGACTTAAAATCACTTTGATGAATATTTTCTAAAGCACTTTTAAGAGAATTGCAATACATTGTAACCAAATTATATTGTATTTAATTTGACCACGATGTTTCCTTTTTAATAATTTGAAAGCATTTATAGGTCTGTATAAATGTCACTCATATTGACAAGGTATCAGCAGCCATGCACCAAAAATTGCCCCCTTTTGCAGGGTAGTTTTTTTCTGCTCCACCTCCTTTTGTGAAGACGAAATAGAAATTTAGGGGACTATTGGACGCGCGTGGGTCCCTCAAAACTTGCTGAAAACTGAAGTACTGCCTACCTGCAATTTTTGGTCCACACCTGTGGACACCTTGTCAATATGAGTGACCCACCTGGGAATAAATTACAGCTACTGGTTCTGCTATGATTACTTCCACTTAATACTAAGCTCATAGTTTAAAAGTATGAAAATGGCAAAATATCCTGGTTTCGTACTACAGGAAAATTCAGCGGTTGGTAACAAAACTCGCAAAACAGTGCTCAGTAAACATGAGGGATAATAAAAAAGAAAACAAAACAGCATTATTCAACACCATAGGAATGTACCTAAATCCTGTTTTATTTTGGAAAACATGTTCAGTACTTCCTCCTCCTTAGAAACATCACACTTGATTGGAATGAACTGACCTTTCGACCCTTTCACTTCTGCTTCTTCACATATTGACTGCAAATATAATCAGTTAACATACAATATTGCATGTAACATGACATTGACCAGTACATACAATCTATGACATGCCAAGTATTGTACGATAACACTTGGTTTACCTCAAAATCCAACTCTGCCAGGTGGTTTGGTAAGTGGTTCAATTATGTTGCAAACTCATCAGAATTAACGAGGGGCATAATGTAACAAGAGAATTTTAGGTTGTAAAGTCATATCTCTTATTTTTAAAATTCAAAAACCTAATCACCAGTGTACTTTTCACAAAATAGTCAAACGTGCTATTTAAATACTTTCAAAATGAAAAATTAAAAATACTATTGTTGCCTGAGGACTGAGATGTAATTAACTACAATAGCGTGTCATTGATCAATGCTGGCAACTTTCAAGATACGCAAACCAGTCAAGCTGCCCATTCTCGACCGGTGAGGGTATCAACGTAGGATTCTTTTCATGCACTGCAGTACATTGTGGGTAAATCTCCCAGAATCAGAGAGGGTGCTTTTGAATTTCGGAACTAAAAGTGGCCAAATAAGATTTTTCTTCCAATTCCGAGACATATAACTTCACTGAAAGAGAAAATGGTTCAATTGTGGTGGAGTCACATGTTGTCTTGCATCAGAAAACAGGTTTCTCATGATTGAAATTGTATGCAAGATGGCGCTGTGCCATCCATTTTTTCAAATTTTTGTTTGATTTGATCCTCAATGCCCTTTACACGGTTTATCATTTACTGTAGGCCAACATTGGTGTAACGGATGCCAAATCGTTGATTGTTTTTGTTGGCTTCGGTATATAACCTGGCCATCACTTAGAAGGCACATGGCATAACGTGGAATTGTCATGAGGACCTCAGGGGTCTCGCGCTCCATTGGCTTATCTCCACTAATTTGAAAAGGCTTTGCCCAGTGTGTCATAAAAGAGACAATGATATCTACAGCTGATGCAGCAAGTAGAGCTACTCTTGTTTATCACATTGGTGTAGACTCACAGTAGAACTACCGTATGATTATCTGTTGAGCCCAGACCATCCGGAATTGCACCATATACCAACTCCGGATGGTCTCTCATGATGTTTTGTGGTATGGCACAAAGGCACTCGTTTCTATTCTGTAGAGTTATGTTTGAGTAGAATAAACTTATTTCGTGTTCAAGAGGTCTCTATTCAACCCCTATACAAACATTACATTCTTCAGTGATTGAATCCAGTTTTTCAATTTCGCCAATCAGAGCTCTTTCGTGGTTCTCTAAATTAGGGACCGCTCATATCCGACCATTGTCGACTGCTTTAATGAACATATGATTCCAAGTTCACGGATAAGCGACCTTGAAATTCTTATTCTTAGTCCACGAACAACACGGTGGCCGCCATTTGATTGACTTCTTCACTAGCCGGGTCATGACTTAAAGGCGAAGGCAACCTTTTTTCATGTCATTTTTAGCAAAAATAAGGCTCGTTGATTATCCCAGACATATTTTTCACTTATTTACTGCTTTTCGTAATTTAATTACTTACTCGTCATCTACTCTGGAAGTGACGTTTTGGGAGGCAAGAATTTCGCGCCAATTTCTTTTCATATAGTCTGACTGTGAGAGCAGTCGAGTCAGTCATCGTTCTACCTCGGTTGTGATAAGTTCAGTTGTCGTTTGCTTTTGCTTACGAGTCAGCCAACATGCCACGCTGTTGCTGAGTACTGGGGTGTACTCATTATCGTCTCACACGTGCTTTGGGTACCTTGCGTCGCTTTCCGAAGGATGACACACTTCATCGTACTTGGCTAGCTCGTTCATGTGAAGAACGCAGCGCTACCCGTCCACGCAACATACAAAGCAGTGGAGGGTTATCGAGTGTATGGCAAGCATTTTCTGCAGTTAGACTATGACAGATATGTATGCTGAACTGATGAACGTCCCTGCGAAACAACGCCTGAAGAAGTACCATACCGTCGCTGGGGCCCAGCAGTGCCCCGTCGCCAACCCCGAGAAGTGCGTTTTTGAAGCGAGAAGCCTCGCGAGCTGTGGCCACTATATACATTGACTGGAGGTACTTCATCTGCTGTCACCCGTGCCTCCAAACGTACCCCCATTGCGTGCAATTACGGGAACTAGCATTGATTCACCCTGTGCTGTTGTCTCTAGCCCAGAGTCTGTAAGCAGCCCTGCAGCGATGTTGAGTAGTGGGAGTGAATACAGGGCCAGTTCAACACCCAGTGAAGAGGACAGTTCGTCATCCAATGAACAGATCGGTGAGCCTAAGTTTGATAAGTTTATTGTGGACTTGTATTGGAGCTATTTGGAAGGTGCCAGGTGTGTGGCGAGGGAGTCACACGGCGGGATGTAAGCAGTTTGGGTGCTCAGATGCTTCAGTGGGAGTGTGTTGCGGGACACTCGGGCAAGTGGAACAGTTCTTCCTCTGTACTTGAGACGATAATGAGTACACCCCAGTATGCAGCAACAGCGTGGCATGTTGGCTGACTCATAAGCAAAAGCAAACGACGACCGAACTTATCACAACCGAGGTAGAACGATGATTGACTCGACTGCTCTCACAGTTAGACTATATGAAAAGAAATTGGCGCGAAATTCTTGCCTCCCAAAGCGTCACTTCCAGATTAGACGACAAGTAATTAAATTACGAAAAGCAGTAAATAAGTGAAAAATATGTCTGGGATAATCAACGAGCCTTATTTTTGCTAAAAATGACATGAAAAAAGGTTGCCTTCGCCTTTAAGCCAAGACATGTGGTGGGCTTTGAGTATGGTACTAGTAAGTTAGAAGTCGTCATCAAAAACCAATCACTTGTCTTAACCTGTTGGTCCAAAGCAACTAGACACGTAACCCATCTGTAAATAAGTAGTTACAAGTCAGGGAAGTCAATCTGGTGTGTGTGAACTTGGAATCCTGCTTAATCTCAAGATCGCACGTCATTGCATGAACTTGGAAATGAATATTCATTTGGTCAATCAGGTGAAACTTTTTGTTCATTGTAATTATTGGCCTCATGGTCACCCATTTTCTCCTGTACCGGAACTTGTGCCAAATAATCGCGGGTTTATGTGAACAGTTAAATCATAGGCGGATTTAGGGGGGGGCCCAGGGGGCCCGGGCCCCCCCCCCTTGGCTACCGCAAAAAAAATAAAACAGTAAGAGCGTAGGGAAATAAATGTTGAGTTTATTAATCAACCCCGGTAATTAAAAGTATACGGATGAAAAAAGATTTAAATGTGTGCAGTTTTAGTGTTGGGGGGGGGGGGCTCAAATCCAATTTCAAGTGTCAAATTCGGAACACGGCGCATTCGTAACGGAACTATGGCTAAGTATAGGCTCTCCCGCGATATCCCAAGCGACCGGCAGTGGCGCTGCGCACTACGACTCAGTTTCCGTCGTCTGCTCCACTGTGCAATGAAGAAAATTTACTTCATTTTTTAAAGAAAATGGAACCTGAGTGACGATGAAAAAACAGAAGCTGCTGGTAAGATGGGAATTTTAATAGAAGCCTTAGTGAATCACTCAGAAACTCGCAATACTCTCTTTGTCAAACCTTATGTTAAGACGATTTCCAAAGCAATCCCCGGTCATTATTGCCAACACGAATAACGGATTTGGTCTTTTGGGCATTTTAAGACTATTATGAATACGACAAATTTGTTAAGAATCGATGGCAATAAGCATTACAAAAAGAAGTAGGTTTCGCGCGCAAACGCTGTGGACCTTAAACAAGTACGTCTCTTAGTAAGTGATTAGTAGCTAAATCGTGGTGGTGTAGTGGTAACGCAAGCGCGCTCTATGCGCAAGGTCGTGAGTTCGAGTCTTTGGTACTTGCAGTTTTTCCTGTTTGACGCGTTCTTCGTGTTTTTTTTTGCCTTTTTTCTTGGTTAATACTTCAGAAATCAAGGAAAATAATTGTTTTTTAGAGGTCAAAACAGAAAAATTTCCCCCATTTGGTGCTATGCGCATCTACAATCGTGGTTCAGTTTGCGCAAATGTTTACAGCTGGACAAAATGTTGGGCCCCCCCCTTGTGATATCCTAGATCCGCCACTGTAAATCAATTAGTTTTTGATGAATAAGATCGCCAATAGTTGAAAAAATATTGGTTCTGGCAAACTTAACAGTATTTTATTAACACGAGTCATTTTACTCAGTGCAGTGCAAATGTTTGCCTACGTGAACGAGGTTATTTCAGTAAACATGTCAAGTTTCCACGAGTAATCCAAGTTCGCGCATACGCGATCTTGAGACAAAGCAAGATTCTAAGTTCACGCACAACAAATCAAGTGCAGGCAGTGACTGTGTCGTGTTTCATACAAGTGTACCTAGTCACTAACACGCGCCATTCACCTGCAGTTTTTCAAAGCGTCTGGCGCAACCTACAACTTTGAGTCCATGTTGGACAAGAAGTCTGGCAGTTTCCGCACCAATACCGTCTGAAGCACCGGTCACCAATGCCACTCGTCCAAACCATCGCTCCATCCTTGGATTCTACGTGTGAGCCAAACACCGCCAGAGGTCTCTCAAATTAGATATTCGCTCGGGGGGTGGGGGATACCGACCACAGGTAGCAAACAAGGGTGATCATGCCGTTCAGAACTACAGTCTGAGTCCTAGTCTAGTGACTATGTCCAGAATCATTGAACCACGTCGTATTACTCCCAGCTGTATTACACGAGGAGTGAGCATTGGCATGTACTCGGTGCCACAGTCCGGGCGTTATGATGCCGGGGGGTGCAGCTGTGACTGACGGATGACTCGCGCTGCCAAAGGCGACGCTCCCAGCGCCATTTTTGGGAGCTTTCGTGAAATAGTCGCTGTTTTGAGATTTTTTCCTGGAACACCACCCATTTGGAGACATTGGACGAAATATTGAAATTTAAAGTGCTGGTGCGAGAGCAACACGGTCATCGTCGGGACTAATAAATACAGTGTAGACTAAAAAGGAAACGTATTTCAGTCGAACTTCCGCGGTCAGTGGTCTAAATCAGTGAGTACCTAAGTTGTGCCGAGGTCGGAAGGTGCACAGCCGCTTTTCACTGAGTAATCAATTACTTCGCATACCAGGAACGGCCAAAACCATCCAACGTTGATTTATTTCATGATAGCCATCCACGAGATTTTTTTAAATTAAAACATTATTTTATTTGCCAAATTTGCAGTTTCAGTGATTTCTAATTTCGTGACACTTGAAGCCTTTTTGTCCATGTTAAAGTCTTTCAGTTGTTTTTCACGCTTGTCAAAGGTTTTGAACATCGATCTCATATATTTGCGAGAAATACCTGTGCCAGAGGTAAGGCCTATGAGTTTCCCAGCCTTTGAGAACGAATCGCTGTACCACGTGCCCGCCACTGCACGTAAAAATGTGCATTATTTTGGATACAGAAGCATCGGTTGTAAATGGCTCGCGATTTCTTACTCTTCAGTTTTACCGATTTCAGAAGACTTATAGCTGGACGCTGAGTGTATGGTCAGTACGTGCTTCTAACTCGGTTACAAATAGAAAGTAAAAAAAGTTTTTTAGTTAAAACACATTTTGTGACTCTGGCAAATTTTGGCAAAAAAATTCGAAAGGTACTGGTGATTGTGACATTTTTCTGACAACTTTGTTTCAAAATCCAAAAGGACTGTTAGAAAAATTGGAAAATACTTTTGCTTTTGCAAGATCAATGACCGAATGGAACTGTTTTCTAGACTCAGATGGTTTCAAATGAAAATTGTACGTATAATTTTAGCAACAAATAACCCTTAAATGCGAATTGGTATTTCTCCAACTGACCGATGTACCTTTTGTAGGAATGAACCTGAAAGTTTAGAGCATTTATTTTGGGGTTGCACTTTTGTTAAGCCTTTTTGGAAAAGAATAGCTGAATATTATATTCACGCAAAAAACGTCGATATATCAATAGATTTTCAGACTGTTATATTTGGTAAAATTGGAAAAGCGAATGACATTTGAATCTTATCATTCTTTTGGCCAAAAAGCATATATACTGTAGAAAGCTGGAAGTAGAACCTCCATCCATAACACTTTTCAAAAAAGAATTAGAGATTTATTTCACATTCGAAAAATATAAGTATTGTAAAATGGATTAGGAGACACATTTCTTCAAAGATGGTCCGTTTTTTCCTCTTTAAAATGAAATGCAGTTGGTGTTTTTGGTTTGTGAAATTGATTTTTCGGTGAAACGTGTGCCTGTGTGATGTCATTAGGGATTTCTGTCTCTGTACTGTGTTATTATTATAATAAATGTTAAAAAGTTAATAAAAAATAAAAATTATTTCTTGATATTTTTAAAAAGTTAAAAATAACTTAAAATTGCAAATTGGAACACATATTCTAATTTCTATTAGTACTTTTCACGGAGCCCTGATCACCACCGGTGGATCTGAAGGGGGGGGGGGGGGGGGGGGGGGAGATTATTGACTATGCTTAACCAGTAAAATAATGCTTTTGGCCTTAAAACCCCATTCATATGTCTTAGGCTGTGTGGTTTTGTTTTCCGGTCCATTTCCAATACACATGAACATCCCGGCACGGTGTGGTGAAACATACGTGCAAGTCCAGTTTCATTCATACAATGTTTCAGAAATTTGCTCTGCTTTGTTGTACAAGTTTTCCACACAGGGGCCCATTCGCTTAACTCCGGGTATCAGCACAACATAAACAGGCATGGCACGTATACCAAGATGCCCGCTAAACACGACATAATTAAGTGACATGACGTATTTAGGGCAAACAACAATAGGCCACAACTAAAAAAAAATTCGGATGTCAATGTCCCCAAATACATAACAATTGCAGAAGTAACTGACATTTATTCATAAATGAACTCGACAAAAACAGCTCACTCGTGCCTTGTAGTTCACTGAGAAAAGGGCCAACATGAGACAACTCCTATGCTCACATTTGGGGGTTTACTGACTCCGGCACCTCCTAAGCGAGCCTGAACCAGACTGTGACTAACCAATTCTCATTGGACTAATCCATCCCAATGGATTCACGAATTCTCAGAGCTTCGCTGCGATGCTGATGGAAGAAAACTTTTTGGTAATTTCTCTTATAATGCATCGATTTTAAAAATTCAAAGAAGGCTTCGTTCACCTTACTTGTTCCTTTTTTGATTATGAAACTCGTGCACTAAACAGGCGTGTTGGTTCAGGACCGCAATTACCTCATCCAACACGTTCAGCCAAGCCCATGAATAGCGACTAGCTCACTTCAATCCGTGATGGTGCCATCAAGCCGTTGATGTTTTGAGGACTTAGGTGGATACTCTGGGGGTAAACTGTGCATGTGGTTTCTCATCCACTTGCATGCAAATCCTATTAGTGGAAGATTTGCCAATTTACCTGATTAAATACACATTCCAGTCAATTAAAAAACATCTTCAGCTAAATACTAAATTGTATTTTCACCCTAATTTCACAATCAGTACCCTTTAACACTTGTATAAATGCCTTCTGGTGAATTAGAAATACTTGCTGCAGAGTTTCACCAGATGGAACAACACAAGAACAACAGAGATTTCATAGGAAATGCGTAAAGCCTATAAAATGTAAATCAGATATTTGAATAATATTTACAAAAATGTAAAGTAAAACAATTCTTAAAAATATAACAAATCCATTTATATCACAGAAATAAGGGTAGAAATGCGACTACCATTCCTAAATAACACAGCACACACTTAACTTCCACTGTAAGTATTTTCCTGCTAAGAACATCATGTATTGCAAAGCAAATAGACCTCAGGGTCCTTTCACAATCACAATAACGTAAACAGCACAATTGCAGTGAGATAGCACATACAGGCTCTTTGAACCTCCTCTGATCAGCCTTCAACAAAAATTTGGCACTATTTTCCAGCTCTGTTACAGTGCCACAGGACATCCAATTTACAAAAACTTCAGTTTGTTTATTCCAATCTGGACATTAGGTAAAAACTGGTTTTCGGCAAATATTGTACACGAACTTCATCCTTTCCAGTACTTCCTTTCCAAACAATACACTTACTTTGATTTTAATGGATTCCTAACTGTCGTCGGTTCTCAATCATTAACACACGATTTGAACAGCGAAATTTGGCCAACTGTATTCTGAATACTGGCCTGCATATTGCTGTAATATACATATCCATTACAGATTTTTTTAACCGTGCCTATACATACTCAATTGACTATTTGATATATACTTCTGAAAGCCAGCTTTGATCTTCAACATCAAAACGTGGCTGCTTAAAAACCTCAAGAAATGGAATCGTATTTCCTACAACTCGACTAGCAGTACCTCTAATCCCCAAAGACATACACAAAATGCAATTTTCTTTACATCCGAAGACCAACAATTTTTGTTCTTCTCTGCCACCTAATATTGTGTGTCTTTGTCTGCGGTTACTAGGTTACCAATTTAACCAGTTATTTAATGAACTTGAGTAGTCTTTGAGAGCGCATTGTGCATCTTCCTTATCTTCATATTCTGAAGTTGTATCTATTCAGACACAATTCAGATACCAATTTTCCTATTTTCACAAACATCGTTATATTATGACATTTAAATAACTTGCACTTCACATAATAAGATCATCCCACCAACCGCTATCAAAAACCTTTTTAAAATCAACAAAAACAGTATAAGCTACTCGTGAACTTTAAAGTGTAATTAATTGATATTGTCAAAGTGATTTTAGTTACAGTAGGAAACAACTTTTCATTACCAATATATAGTCAACTATGCTACAACCACGAGACGCAACACATATCAAGATCTTCAGCTAAAGCAGTACCGTTCAAGACATAGAAAAGTCTCCTGGTGAATTAAATTGCCTCAAAGTTTCACCAGATGGAACAACACGAGAGCAAGAGAGAATTTAAGAGGACATGAGTAAAATGTATAAAAAACAAAGCTGACATTTAAATAATAACAGGAAGTGTAAACCAAAATAATTCTCCAAAACATAACAAATCCATTTACATCACAGAAACAAGGGTAGAAATGGGACTGCCATTTCTGAATAACACAGTAGACACTTGATCTCCACGTCTGAGTATTTTGCTGTTAAGGACATCCTCAATCTGCAAAACCAAAACAAGTGGTTCAAAACAGACTCAATTTGATTTTCATGTATCAAATTATGAAAATCAACAAAGGCCAGCTTATGTTTATGAAACATTTGGAAAATTTTATGGTCTATTTAAATGACGCCATTAGTGTACAAAACAGAGAAAACTTATTAGAATTTCCAAAGTATGTAATTCCCTATATTTGGAGATAATGTTTAATCACAACACTGTTAACATTCAGATTGGCTACGGCAGTTCACAGACCTCTTACTATCAGATGTTGGTAAATCTCTAAAATTCCATGATCACAGAATTCCCTTTTAAAGATATTTTCATCCAACTTTTTAAGTATACAAATTCGGAGTATACACGCTTTAGAGTATAGAACAAGGAAAACTGAGTCTGTTAATAGATCTTATTATTTCATGGATTATAGGTGCATTGTTGGAGGAAGAACCCAAAACCAGGTGTACTGCACAGTGCTACGAAGCGTCCATACTCCCAAAATGAAATCTGAGTAATAATCCCTTCTGAGTGAAGGTCTTCCCAATTAAAACCCCAACACTGACTAGTAAGCCTTCTCTTGACAACCAAATACAGTTCTGATGACATGATCAGCGCCAACAGTGTCAAACATACCTGAGATCAACAAAATTAATATGACACGCCCAGCACCGGCATGATTCAGACATACCTCATCAACAAATATGATACCAATTACATGATCAGCACCAACAATGATATACCTCAACAGTGTTTTCACACATACCTAATATCAACAAATATGACATGACCAGCACAGACAATGATTCAGACATACCTTATCAACAAATATCACCGTGACGTTACTTTTGAAGAGACCAGCACCAACAGTGATGCAGATACACCTTATTGGCAGGAAGAGATTGGCAAATATCGTACTTATGATAAGACCAGCACAGGCAATGATTCAGACATACCTAATATCAAAAAATGGTACTGATGACAGGACCAGCACTGACAATGTTTCAGACGTACCTTATCAACAAATATGGCACCCAAGGAGCGTCCAGTAGCTACATCCCACAGTGTCACTACACCATTACCACTGTTTGTACAGTAAGTCAGAACATGGCGACCACTGTGTGACACAGACACAGCCACATGGTTTTTCAACTTCATATGTCTCACACCTGCAGCACATGAAATGTTTTTGATGTTGAGTAAACATTTTAAAGAAACACTTCTTGACAATTAATACTAATACGAGCATTATAATACAGTGACTCGTATTAGCACATTTTCAGTCAGTTCAACTGAAATTTAATTAATTAAAAACCATCAAATATTTATTGAAAGGATGCCTTCACATTTAAACTTACTGTACAAATCCAAAGTAAAAACCTAATATTATCCACACATAACTGAAGAACTTTCATGTTTTATCCATCCAACTGTACAACAGTGTCATATATTTGAAACCAGAATGCTGCATACTGAATAGTGTGCATCAAACTAAATTACGTGTGATTGTACTTTAATTACATTGTAATTCGCAGCATACAGGACTACTGTAAGTTTCAGACTTGTAATTATTGTAAGACTTATTTCATATTAAAAGATCATGTTGCAAAACTAAACAGTAACATAATGAAAGCTCTCAATTAGTCACTATCAAGACTAGAAATGTTTGATAAGATTCTGATGCAAAGTACACATATTGCTAGGCACAAAACAAAAGTTAAGAAATCTAAAATTGCCTCTTTGGTATAACTCTTAGATCAACTTGAAAGTTAACAGCAGAGTTCTGCTTTATGAAAGTGTCTCAAGACTGAAATTTAGTTTTACGCTGACTCCCACTTCACAATGGCTGAAAAAAGGTTTAGACAATTAATAAATAATGAGCTCATCACAGGTCTAAATAATTTATAGAACCCAGTAATTAGTGGTTTTGTTTGTATATTCTCAGAGATTTTAAACTTGAGTACAACAGAGACTTAATTATTTTTCAAAAATAATTGTGTTGAGCGTAAGACCAAATTTTTTCTCAAGTCTTAAGTGACTTTTCACAAAACGTGACCCCACAAAAGTGACTTTTCACAAAACGTGACCCCACAAAAGTGACTTTTCACAAAACGTAACCCCACAAAAATTTATCTTCTATTATGCACACAGTTGCCTTGTTGTTAGTCAAATACCTTTTTCAACGTCCCAGACATGATAATACACAGCCTTCTTGTGCATCTTCTCCACTAACGAGGCTGTTGATATGATCAGAAGATTGTCCGTGTTAAACATCAGCTGCGTGTTCAGGTAGTGATAACACTTGTGGTGCCATCTGTGAACTATACATCCTGTAAAATGAAACCATGACACTAATGTCTTATGAATTGATCAGTAAAAGCATTTTTGTTGCCATAATCAAATGACCTCTATTTGGTGCAAAGTGTATTTGTGTAAAGGATACACTGCACGTTAAAAAGTCTGTATTCTAGCCAAAAGCAGATGTTTTCAAGATGGAACACTGTGTGCCTACGATTCGATTTGAGAGTTACAGAAAATACAAAACAAATCGTTATCTCCCTCTACAACTCCGAAAAGTTGGAAGAAATTGTAGCAACTTTGTTGAAGTTGAACCCAAATTCCCAAAATATCAGTACTAGTCTTTCTTTGAAGAGCTGATTATGATCTGGACACATGTTATCTCAATGAAGACAATCTTCTGCTACTGCACTCTGTCAACTGACTTCACTCAAGCAATTCCACATCTTACTGAACTTACCCTGTCTCAAGACATATGAGAAAGGGCAATAGTTGCGGAAACCACTCTTGAAAGGGTTTCTTAAAGATGAAACAATTCAACAAAGCCACATCGTTTTGCCTTGATATGTTCACCGGAAAAAATTCAGATGCCAAAAAATGACCCATGAGCCTTTTGTACATAAATCACAAATTCATGACTGTCCTGGTGCAAGCTAAGAGACAAGAGTCTGAATGCCCTGTACTCTACCAACAAACTTCTGAATCAGTCTTTCTTTAAATTAGTATATCACTCAAGCAATTCCGTATCTTACCTATCATGAACTCTCACATAGGCATTGAAAGTAAACACCGATTAAATTAAAAATAATAAATTTGTTATTGATGTACGTGTACTATCTGTCAATCACTTGTCAATCACCAGTTAGGTTGCTGTCAAATAACGAGGAGGCAGTGTGGCCTAATGGCATAAGTGTCCGTTTTCTTTACTAAACGTCGTGAGTTTAGTCGCATTGGGGCACACTGCTAGACCTTGAGTCAGGTATCTGGCTCCTCAGCTAGGTTTTAAGTTAATGGTTCCAGTGCAATTGGCCCACCTGAGCAACCTGCGGACGTCTAGTGCAACGTGTACCAGACCACCTGCAGTTACGTTTTTTAATGAAATGGTGAAAGACAATCACCTTTCTTCAAGTTCCATACAACAATCCCTGGTAGTGTTCTGCCAGCATGTCCAGGCTCAACGCTATGCACAACCTTCTCAGTCATCATAGCCAGGTACTGGCCATCAAATGACAAACAGGCAGTAAACAGTGACATGTCATACTGTAATAGACAAAAAGAAAAATAATAAGCACAGATGTGTGAAAGACAAATGGAAAAAGAATTAAACACAGATGTGTCAAAGAGTGTGGATGACGAGCACACTTAAAAACACATTTTGTCAAAGTGGAAGACCCAAACAGACACATGGTCAATAGTGATTGCCAAAGTACAAAAGACGAACACACGCACTGGGGATTTCTGAAAAAGTCCTCACTAATGTAAAGCCCCCATTGGGGCTCTTCAGGAAACCAGCCTCAAAAAAGCCCCCAACGGGGCTCTTTAGAATGTACGTCCAAGACATTGTTAACATTCGAGCAAGACATTAATATTCTCAATTTTTGGTCTTCACAAGGACTGGCAAAATTATTTCAAGTTGCCACAAGTCAACAGAAACATCACTGGACTTCTGCTGTATTAGCCAAGCTGCCGACAAAGCGAAACCTTTCTCTTACATGATACCTTAAAAGCCCAAGGCTGAATGAGGGCACTGTAGGCGATAATTATACAAGTTTCCGAAAGAGCCCACAACTTTTTTCAGAAAAAATTTGTTTATGGATGCAAAAGCAATTCTAAAATTGCTTTTGGAAATCCCCATAAGGTCTCAAACAGAGATGTTACCTCATCTAATACATTGTTCAGAAAATAATGTGAATCTAAAAACAATATCCAATGCAAAAGAAAGCAAAATATGAAGCAATGACATGCCGAGAGTGAGTACAAAAACGAGGGCAGACATTTCAAAACAAACCTCTCCATCTACTGTGTCATTATCTTCTAATCCCACGACAGTATTTTGTTGAATGTCCCACACAAACAGACCAATCAGGTGGTAGACGGTGAATACAGCCACAAGGCCACTCCTACTCACTTCAAGGTGCTGTGGAAACAAAGACACAGAGAAACCAATTAGTATCAAACTTTACAGCAACTTCAGCTTAAGTGTTTGACAGTTAGAAATGAAAATTATCAAAGTTTCATGCTTTCCTATACTATGAAGTAATAATTTCAAAAGAATATAGGTCGTGCTCGTCTTTATAACAAAATTTCATTCTTGTGACTTGAAGAAACCCTTCAAAATGTAGGCTTTTAACTGAAGAGAAAAAGAGGTCTGAATCAAACAAAAACAGAAAATGTTTCGACTCACTACAAATACCAACAGGGTTTTCAAAAAAAATTAATTATGTTGAAAAAATTTTACCTTCATTCATGCCAAGAATTGTGACACTAATGGCTTAACTCACATTCTTGTGATTTAGTAATTGACCCAATTATGTTGCACAGAATTAATGAGGAACATAATATGGCAAGTTTATACAAAAATTTTAGGTTGTAAAAGTTACATTTATTGTCTGATTTTCAAAATTCAATCACGTGTACTTTTCACAAACTATTCACATATTATAATATGCTACTTGACAACTTTCAAAATAGAAATTTAAAAAATCGACAATACTATTGTCACCCACAGTATGATGATCTCATTATCTAAAGAAGATAACAATTGATAACCTGAGGCGATGTAATTAACGACAACAACATGCCGACAATGTCTTTGATCCATGCCGCCAAAATTTCAAGGTACACAAACTGGTTGAGTTGCCCAATCTTCGACAGGTGAGAGTGTCAACTTAGGATTCTTTTCATGATTAAGGCTAAATCTAACAGCAAATGACATTAATTTTTTTTTGAAAATTGAAAAATTGATCAGAAGAAATTTTGAAAACTATTGGTATAGTTTACTAAGTGCATAAACAAGTATCATTGCAGTGGCGGATCTAGGATATCACAAGGGGGGGGCCCAACATTTTGTCCGGCTGTAAACATTTGCGCAAACTGAACCACGATTGTAGATGCGCATAGCACCGAATGGGGGGAGGTCGGGAGGGGAGTTCGCCCCCCTCCCGCCCAGGAAATTTTTCTATTTTTACATCTAAAAATCAAGTATTTTCCTTGATTCCTGAAGTATTATCCAAGAAAAAAAGGCAAAAAAAAAAACACGGAGAACGTGTC
>NMRA01000116.1:816161-890364 GCA_002633005.1 Phoronis australis
CTTCGATTAAAATTCCCATCTTACCAGCAGCTTCTGTTTTTTCATCGTCACTCAGGTTCCATCTTCTTTAAAAAATGAAGTAAATTTTCTTCATTGCACAGTGGAGCAGACGACGGAAACTGAGTCGTAGTGCGCAGCGCCACTGCAGGGTCGCCTGGGATATCGCGGGAGAGCCTATACTTAACCATAGTTCCGTTACGAATGCGCTGTGTTCCGAATTTGACACTTGAAATTGGATTTGAGCCCCCCCCCTCTCCCCCAACACTAAAGCTGCACACATTTAAATCTTTTTTAATCCGTATAATTTTAATTACCAGGGTTAATTAATAAACTCAACTTTTCCCTACGCTCTTACTGTTTTATTTTTTTTTGCGGCAGCTAAGGGGGGGGGGGCCCGGGCCCCCTGGGCCCCCCCCCTAAATCCGCCTATGCATTGAACACACGGCTTGACTTTAATTTTTCCAGTTTTTCACGATGTCATACCACAGTCTCCAACTATTAATATTGCCAAAACTCTGGCTTCATTAACACTTGGTTTTCCCTAGTGGTGACTCTGTCATCCTGACATATGGACTTTAAAAACTGTTATAACTCATAGATTCTTTATATCATGTCTCTGGGACAAATCTTGTGACATCTGACTCCTGACAATAGAAAAACAGTGCGACACTTTGTTGCAACATTTTCACACCTTCATAGAGGAAGCAGGATGATCAAGTGCTGACAAACACTAAGACAGCTTAACAAACCTTAATGACTTTCTGTTGTGGCATGTTAATTTCTTTTAGAGTCGCAGCCTTGATAAAATCAAACAGGATTGCAGTTGTTCCATCTCCCACGGTCATGATGACACATGGCCTGTTGTTAAAGCTGATTACCTCACCCCACACTGAGTGCACATCAGTCCTGATAGATGACAGCACCTAAAAGATTAGAGATGTCATCAAAATGAGATGCGTTATTGCTAACTGAAATATATTGCCTCTCAAAAAGTCTAAAATGCTTCATTTGGCTCATTTAGTTTTTGAACATTCCAATTTTTAAAAATTCTCCATAACTTTAAATGTATGTCCATCAAAAATACAAAGAACTCTAAAAACTAAATAATAGTGCGGTTAATGCAGCTCTTACCATCCTCACAAATTTGAACAACTTGAAAGACTCGACTTCCAATAGCAAAATAAGAACAGGACGTGATCTGTACCATTAGCTACCAGTAGCTGTTAAATGGAGGAAACTTGAAAACTTTTACTTACCTTCTTGTTCACAAAATCAATGCCTTGCAGATTTTCATTGACTAGCATGATGGCCGACTGTTTGTTAACAGGAAGTAAGATGGAGGTAGCTGGTATGACCATCTCAAACAAAGGTTGCAGGCTATTGGAAGTTAGCACAGAAACCTTCTGAACAGAGTCACATGTCGGGTCAACTGGAACAAACAAGAACACACAATCATGTGGTTAGAACTTAATGCACTGGTTTAGAGTGTACGCAAAGTCCTGGCATATTTAGGTCCTGCATCATGAGAAATGACTTATAGCTCAAGACAGAAATTTGATCTTACCCTCCCACTTCAGAATTGCTAAATAAAGGTTAAGTCATGAAATTAATAGCATGTCACAGTCTAAAAATAATTTATAGAGCCTCCTAATTGTCCTATCACAAGCTCCGTCCCCTTGCGAAATGTCAACAAAAAATAAGTTTTACTCAGCATCGTGTTGTCAGTCGGATAAAATGGAGGTTTGAAAAACAAAGGTGTGTCAAGAATGCTGCGTTCTGATTGGTCAGTTAAGCCGTCACTCAAAGTCCTGGCGATAGGTCAATTGGCTAAGAGCGTAGCTATTAAATTTACTTCATTGTAACTCTTGTTCCTCTAGAATCCAAATGAAAACGGTTTGTTTTAGAAACATCTGTGAGCTCATGGCAAACTGTGCTGGTATGAGTAAGCCTTTTTGAGAGTCACACAATCCATAGTTTGACTGATGACAGGAAGTTTTCCTCGCAGTAAATCTTGTAGGAAGATAGTTAGAGTCTAGTTATATTTCGAATAGCTGTATTGGAAAAGAAGGAAGAAAACATGACCGTCCCTATTCACAAAACTGTATACAGTCAATTTAAGTACGGCTGAAAAATGTGTTTATTATTTTAATTCTTTAATGAATTGATGCCTTGAAATTCGAGGCTATATATTTGTAGCTGACAGGGCCCATTATCACTTCTGCTCTGAATCTGCTCAGATATCAGAAACAGAGACTTTTATTTATCATCACCACTTAATCAATAGTGAATCAATGGTTTTCTCTTTTTGACCAGAACTTCTTCTTCTCACAGCCAAGATCTTCTAGAAATATTTGCACCTCCACAGGTTATTCTTAGACTAGAACTTGTTGATAAAATTTCAGAAAACATCTGACGTGAGGCAATAGAATGGTGACCAGAAGGTTACTCCAACTAGGTATCACAGCAGTTAACGTTCACTGAGTAATAAATTATTGTATTTGATCAAATGGACAACTGAATAAGGGCTTGATGGCCTTTTATTCAAGTGTGGATGTTTTGTTTGATATAAACTGGTAAGCTGAAGGGACAAAAAGCAATATGTCATCAAACACGACAGGTACCTGTAGATATCAACAGCACACTAGGGTCACCGGGTATGTAGTGAGAGAGATGAATGTTCTGAGCAGGCTCTGCAGCTTTCAGGCCCTGACCATGGGTCAGATGGGATGTGTTCCATATCAGCAACTTGAAGTCGCAAAGCATGGTCAGCACAACCTCTCCGGTCAAACTGGCTGCCATGATGATAGCCTTATCATGTTGTATATTGTGCAGTTGTTTCTGAAACGAGCGCTTCAATGCAGTAATTAACACAGTAATTAACACAGATGAGAATTTAATGCCATTTCATAGCATTAAGAATTCGAGCTTCTCAACATATTAGCAAATGAAACTGAAAATAGACCAGCTAATTTACCACACAACACAGTTCAGTTGTTTGCCAGTGAGGGCTGTTATTGACCAGTGACTGCAAACTACAATTCAGAACTATAAACAGCATGAGTCACAACATTAAGAATGAAGAATGACACATTATAACAAATTGGAGCCTAAACTGCTTGCAGACAAACAGTTTTAATAATCAACTCATTACCTGTAACAGTTGCACGGAACAGAAAAGAGCTACTACCTAACAGATATTCAATAAGTTTTTAGATGATTGAAATGTCTCTTTTACTCACTCGGCAGTAAACTGTCATTTCTTGAATAAATGTACCAGCAATAGCAACACAGAGGATTGACATGCACCACCTGTGGGGAGGTCACTCATATTGACAAGGTGCCCGCAGGCGTGGTCCCATGGGTCTACATCCGAAATGATGGCTTTTTTTAGTCTTTTTTTTACCCATTTGATTTGCATATTGGCGCATGCGCCTAAGTTTTGTACTTCCACACAGACCCTTTTGGGCCTAATGACGTGGCAATACAGTAATCATCCTTTGAGTGATTTAGCTTATAGAGAGGAACATGCAAAAATTGATAGTAAAAAAAGCATTGTCAAATTTTCGAAATTTCTTGAGAATCTGTCAAAGAACTCCGAAGATACAAATAAAAACAAACATTAAAATTGCCACTAGGGGGCACAATCTTATGGTAATTGGATTTGTTCAAAAATTCTCTCATGCCATCCCATCCATGATAGGAAAACGTCAGTTCTGCAAAATTTCAAGAACATCCACCAAGACGTTTTGGCAGTACAGCAACTGACCCTGTGCAGATGAGGGATGAGGATATTATGTACCTGCACGTGTGGGTGGAAAAAAATCAACAGAGTACTGCACAGTAATGTTAACAGCACAGCACACAAAGTCCTACCTGTGAAGCTATATCCCAGATGGTGAGCACATTATCGTGTATAGCTAAAAGCTGTTGACCATCATGTGTCACAGTGAATTCATTGTACAAACTTGACAAGTCAACTCCAAAGCTTGATACCTGAAAGAAAAAATGTAAAGGATTAGCGAAATGCAACCTCAACCTCACATTTAGCTAATAGCCAGAAGTGGCCAATGTAAATGCAAAAAATATGCAAAATGTTGTTGCACAAACAGACAAAGGTGAGGTAACAGTTTACACAAGAACTGACACCATGAGGCGTCACCACAGAACAGAGTGTCAAGACTCACATTTCAAAACTAGTCACATGATTGTATCCACCAATGAAATGTTACCAAAAGAGCACTGGTGCCCAGAGGGCATCACTTTTATAACAAAACGCATACTGATCGCGAGAGCATTAGCATATTCTTGGCTCTGCGACATTGCAAGAAGACACGTCGATTAGAATTTAAAATTACTCACCAACTGGCCAGTGTTCAAGTCGTAGGTCTCTGTGTCTGAACTGGCATTTTTCAGCACCAGTACCTGATTGGACACTGTCACGAACAAGTCATCAATTTTAGCCTCAGGGTCATGGCTAAAGACCTCCACTCGCCGAATGTCGGACATGTCTTCACAATTGAGGATGAAGAACTTGTTGTCATGGAGACAAATCACAGCCAAGTTACGCCTACACTTAATGACTGGTGTGGCATGTATAGCTGAGTCATCACCACGGTGCAGTTCAAGTTGATGACTCCCCACTGACTGTGTCATTGTTGGGAATTTATAGAAGTGCACTGCTTCACCATTGTAGACTGGAATGGTAACAGGGTAATGTTAAAGCCATCTTTGAAACCAATTGGTTTAGTGTAGAAACTTTGTTTTGTTTTTAAATAACTAAAGGCGAGTGAGCAATTCCCTAATTACATATCACAATAGCCTGGTCCGGTGTCTTACTTCAGTTTTCAAAGTCATGATTTTGACTTGATCCTCTTAATGCTGTGTCATAAACCTGCGGAAAGAAGACAACAGGTGAAATTACCTCTACTTCTGGAGATCAAAACTACTCGGCCAGAAGCTAGCCACCTGAAACTCCCTGATCAACCATGTCTGACACTGCTGTATAGAGACCATCCACTAAATGTGAATGCACATGTGAAATCACAATGGCTTTGCATCTACACAATGCTGATGCCAATACATATTCGACAGAAGAAAATAATAAATGTATTCTATCCAAACAAGACATTTTTGTCACGTTAAACCTGTCCACAACTTCTTATTTATAGACACAGAAGATATCTAGATCTGGGGCTGCATGCTCAGTTTGTTACAAAATCATCAAGCTAGCAAAGTATACACCAACCTGTTAAATGTTGACAACCAAACAAAGTCACCTCCCCAAAGACACAGGGAAAGTTCCTGACAGAGGGCACCACCAGATGATGAAGTAGTTCGGCTGTACTGAAGTCGTACACAAGGACGGTGTTAACAGAAGAGGCAATCACTAGTTTGATGGAGTGCAAAGCCACCTGGCACAGATCTGAATCACACTTCACACTGGTGTCAATGTTGTGAATGAGGTAACCATATCGAATATCCCACAACTCCAATGACTTTAAGAAGCCTGAAATGACAGAAATCGTAAAGATTGTAAAATACTAAAACAATACAATTACTAGTCTAACCACCTACAAACAGAAGTTAAATCTCTATTATCTACACTTCACATTTTTAGCTGGCTAAAAATGAAAATTGAATTAGGCCTTTAGCTCTCATAAAATCAACTCATAATTATATTCCTTACAATGATACCTGATTAACAAAAAGAACCACCAGCGACTCAGAAAAACACTTCTCAGTTCCTTGCCATGGCCAACCCAAAAATTGCAATTTCAAACAATGTTTCATGTATGCATTACCTGTGAATTGAGTTGATGAAGGAAATAGAATCCTATAATGGTAAGGAATACTATGGGACTAATTTGATGATAGTAAAAGGTGTAATTCAATTTTCACTATTTAGCCAGCTAAACAGGGCGAAATGCAGCTTCAAATAAACATAATGTATCTGAAAATATGACAACATAGAGAATGAAAACAGGGTGCTTTTTAAATCCCTCTAAGTTAAACAATCTCATTACCTTGTCCCATGCTATTAAAGGTAGCTTCACTGATTTAAGACTCATCAGTGCTGTTTTAACCATCAATTCTGATTGGCTCTGTACTCAATGATAGACATTTATTTATTTATTATTTATTTATTATTGTGATATTTAAAATGAGGGAGGCCTCTTCAGTGATAGCACTGCTTTCCAAGAGGGCCTTCAACAAGAAAAACAGTAATATAATACAATGAAGTAATAAAACAACAATGAAATATACGTAACAAAGATACAATTAAAACAGGTTGAGAATTAAATGACAAATGATGGTAAAAATTTAACTAAGACAGATGAAATAAATTAAGAGATGGCTCTAGACAATGAGAGTATTTACGACAACGAAAAAATGACATGATTAAGACAGGCAGGGTATAAAAGGTTAAGTAAATTACAGCCACTTTTTAATATTAACTTTAAAGGTAGTAATTGAATTGGACTGACACACTGCTAGAACAAGTGTATACTTTTAAGGGTCAAAACTGATTCTCTCTTGATGTTCCCTTCATCAGCCTTTCCCACTTTTACTCTAGGGCAATACACCTATAAGAGGTGGCTCCCACTCTCACACGCTCCATCCCCAAAAGTAAAAATTTGCACTTTTGCAAGAGAGACATTCAACTTCATTACCAATGACAGCATGTTGTTTATCTGCAGAGATGTCAATCGCATAAACAGCAAGCCCACATTCAATGCGCTTGTACTGATTATCCGGTTTCTTGGACAAGTTTGTGGCCAAGAAATGCCTGAGAGCACCCCCTGGTGGTGTCAGGAAGTTGGTGACAGGCTTCAGGACTGGTATGTCACATTGGTCCGCAATGGCACATTCAAGCAGGCGGTAAATATGACCCTGAAAATAGCAAATAATGCACCATCTGATTTTGACATTAAACTGGGCACGAGCTCTTGATATGTAGCAAATAGAAGATGCCCTTTGATTAAGTTTAAAACAAATTTTTGAATTTTAATGAAATACAGAATCTGTGTTAAAATATTCTAAAAATAAACTTAAGAATTTTTTTTTATCTTCTGGAAAATGCAAATCCATAGTTACATGTTTGACGGAGTGATCCACCCTTGCGATAATTTGTAAGGCCAATTGTCTAGGATCAGTTCTTAGTGCATCATAGGATAACTGGATGATGTCAAACACGGCCGCAATGTCCTCGTCATCAGGAAAGGCTTCCATAGCCAATATCAAGTCAGACTGCAACTTTCTAAAAAGTAATTCAAGGTAGAGAGCAAATATCAAAATAATGAAGATTTTTATCAAAAACAGTAACAAGAAATTTCATTTCAACAGAATCACTCTGCTAAATTGCAGAATCTGTTACAAGTTTGATAGCAAGGAATTACTATCCATAATAATGGAACTTAAATTTTTTCAAATCACCATCTTCAAAGAACAACTTCATGACAAATCAAGTTGGTAGGAGCCAATTTAGGCATTACAGAAAAAATATCTATACAAAATTAAAAATATTTACTTGCCATATTAAAAATATCAAATTATTTTAGACAAAACAGGTTTTGAAAAGTGGCACTGCAGAGCTGTCATTTATTTCTTTATTATATTTAAGTACAGAAATATACTACACCAACCCTTTAATTATAATTTCAATTTTGTACTGATTAGTACTGATCACATTTTATTTTCAATTAATGTCATAATACACTCACCTGAGTGGTTTACCTCTCAATTTTGTCAACAGAAAATGGAAATTGCAAAGAGCTTGTGTCTTGAGCAGCTCCACCTGGAGGCTTTTGACAAGATGATACGGAAGCTCACTAAGCTTTCTGAGATTACAGGAGCCATTTCCGTACAGCAGAGGTTGGGGCAAAACATGCCTGTTGGCAGACAACTGATCACCTGCACCAGAGGTGTATGGCTTTTCAACTGAAATGGACACAAACAGTTCAATCCACATGACTAGTTTACAGTCAAACTGGTACAGTATAGGGTGGTCCAAATAGTTAATAAAGATTCAACGGCAAAGTCATCATCTTTGGGTTTGAAACAAATACTGTATGAGAGAACATCATTTTCATCTGGTCATTTGTTAAAACCAACAAAAGTCCAACAAAAATCATTTCAAATGTGCAACATAAACCACAGCATGTGAATGGTAAAGCTGTGTATACCTGGTGATTTTTTAGTTGCATGCTTTTGTTCAAGTTAGTATTTGTACAAGGAACGGCTATAGTACAGATATGGCATTATCCATTAAGGGCTCAGCTATTCAAAATGCATAGGAGGTAATAAAACAATTATCTTCTCAACCAGGACCACAAACCCTTTGTTCACCTGTATTTACTTACACATGCCATCTGGAGCAGCTGCATGGCTATGAACAGGGTTCACAGAGAACTACATTCACTGGCCTTGCATGTCAGTTTCAAAAGGCCTATTGTTTGAAAACTATACCCCATGACTTACAACCATCCCAAAAACTCTAAGCACCTAAAAGAGACTAGTTACCCCTCCAACCCCAAAATGTTCCCAGACTACCCTACTGTTATGATATCATACTTTCCAAACCTAATATGCTTTTGAACATAATTATTGATGTTCGCGACCTTACGTATTAAAAAATCGCAGTTTGCTTTGTTGTCTACGGCAATATCATTTAACACATAGTCAGAGTTCTCTAAAGTTTACCATTGGCCCACTTCCCCATGAAATAGTCAGCCATATTGGTGTGCAGTAGTTTACTCTCTACTGGATCTGACAAGAAGTGCGACTTGGCGATGACCTTGTATTGTCTGTCAAACCAGCAAATGACCTGCCTATCGTCTGCTTCAAATCGAGAAAGGTTGTTCCCCATGGATACATTCAGGCGAACCTAAATGGATATGAACATTTAAGTACCGCACTGTACACAATATTATCTAGGACCTTCGTGGGCGCCTCAGGTAATCATTAAATGAATTACGTTTGTGAAACCCTCTCACTTTTCATCAAATAAAAAAATTTAAATACGTCCATTTTCAACACTTACCTGAAATCTTGATGTCAAAACATTTTCTGTTTTTGTGAACACTGTCATTTTTAATAACCTAAACCATGCGAGACTTTGTGTCTGAATTACACATTGACTGTCAATATTCAGGGAACAGTGTCTGAATTACACATTGACTGTCAATATTCAGGGAACAGAGTCTCAACTACACATTGATTGTCAATGATATTCAGGGAACAGTGTCTGAATTACACATTGACTGTCAATATTTAGGGAACAGAGTCTCAACTACACATTGACTGTCAATATTCAGGGAACAGTGTCTGAATTACACATTGACAGTTAATATTTAGGGAACAGAGTCTCAACTACACACTGACTGTCAATATTCAGGGAACAGTGTCTCTGATATTTTATTCATGCTCAAACAACAAAGATATTGTTTTGCAAACAATTTCATTTTGATTGTCCATTGTTCAATGGAAAATCACAAATCAGACACAAAAAAATTTAAAAATTTATGATCTCGTGACAAAGTAAGTGAGCCAAATTTCATATGAATTGGCTCACGCACTGCATGGAAATAACTAAAATCAATTGTTATCCCAAGCAACTCGCATATTTGGCGCATAAACAAAATGAACTTAAAATACAGAAGGTTATACAAGACACCAATACTGAATTTCTGAAAAAATCTACAAAAGTTCACAATTACAGATAGCTACCCAATTACCTTAGAGTATTTGTACATGTACCTATTTAACATGAGCCTCAACTTAGCAAGGGCCCTTTTTATTAACCTAAAAACTAGCAAGATTTTAATGTGAAATTTTGACAACACTCCCTGCATTTACCCTATTGTGGGTTCCAGCTCGAACCAATACAGTACATTAAAATGCAGAACCATTACTTCAGCTGTAAGTAAAAATGATTTTAATCATAAATAATTCCAAAAACATTCAATAAATTTGTCAAAAGACTGACCCACAAGAGAGGAGGTAAGCGCCTCAGAGGTGGAGTCCAGTACTGGTACACATCATTCAGAACATGGTCATCACAACTCAGAATATCCTCCAGTTCCACATCAGTCAAGCCATGTCTACCTGGACAACATAAATGAATGTGTCCTGACTTCTATGTTTACATGAAACTCAGTTGTGTTGCCAAGACACACAAGCAATGAAAACAACACCAAGCTCTCAAATACCATGGGTTCAAAAATGACATTTTGAACCGAGTGTTTAGTAACATTGTTTCCAAAAGGGAGTTATAATATATTCTCTAGACATTTACATAACTGTCACATACCTTTGACAAAAAAAGACTTTGAGAAAACTCCATATTACTCGTTTCAATTCAAGGACCTCGACTGTCCTACACCAAATACTACAGGGTGTAGCTAAATCTCAGAAAGACAATGACAATAGTCAAGTTATGGTGTCTTTCACCTTATACTGCACACAAAGTCAGCAATGTAACATGGTTTTCAAAAAAACATTGTACACAAAGAAAACTTCCAGGCTGATTACTACTTTATCAACACTTGTACAAGAACATAAACGTGAAACTTACTAGCAGTAATATACCCTAATGCTCTCTTCACAAATATCTGTCCATGTTGCTTTTCCAACATAGAGAACCACGCTTGAATGGCTTCCTCCACAGTGTACTTCAGTGTACAAAGATCAACAGGTGTATAAGATTTCCACTTGACCATCTCACTCAGACACACACTAATGTAGAGCGGGGACAAGCTGTCAACTTTGGAGAATACCTCACGGACAACATTCATCTAGAGAGAGTAGAAAGAGTCTGAACACATGTCACTTCACAGCAGGGTGACAAAAGGAGAGCATAGAATAGTCTAAGAACTGTAGGTTGGAATAGCTTTTGAGAAATGAGCCTTAAAATTGTTTGATAACATTGTCTGGTACGTTCATCAAGACGCAAATTGCTAATGAGGCCATTTTCCAAAAAAACTGAGATTTAACTTCATGGTATCTAACAATTCCACCAATTTTGAAGAGATTGTTTTTTTTTTGAAAATCTGACATTAACTATTTAATTCATTATTAAATGCAGTGACAGCAATTTAGCTTGAAAATGACCTTTCTCTCTCACCCATAATCAGAAAAAGGACAACAGTTACTGATATTTGATCAGAAGGTCAAGTTTCAAAGCACAGTGAAATAGGCCATATAATAGTGTATGTAGTATTTTCACATTTTTGGTAGTGATTCTTCAGTCATATCAGTGGCCTTGTATTAAAGGCCATCAGCCTGTGGTCACCAGTAAGTGAACTTGGTCACCAAGCAGTGTTAGTACATAGTCACCATTAGAGCATTCATTACTTGGTCACCAGTCATCATATACCTTGATCACCTGTTAGTGTACTACCTGGTCACCACTCAATGTATTACCTTGTCCCCAGTTAGAGCATTTATTACTTGGTCACCAGTCACCATATAACTTGGTCACAAGTTAACGTATTACCTGGTCACCTGTCAGTGTTCTCTGTTGCATGCTCAGGTGACTCTCGACGATTGTATCAACTGTCTTCCTGTCCAACTGCGGCACTTCAATTAAGTTCGCTGCATCAGTCACTGAAGCCTGGGTAGTGACAAGAATTGTATTATAACACAAAATAATGATGGTCTATGATGTGCATTAAAATGTTCATTAAAGAGGGCATAAATGACTGTCCAAACTCAACCTACAAATTTTGACACAACTGTAATCTATTATGATCCTAGTTCACTATTACATACAGAGCTACAACAGTTCAATTTGGTTCCATTTTTAGCCGCAGTTGTTCAGGTCCCTCTGGTTCACTTCCAGAAATTATTTGCTAAAAGTTATCCAGAAATCAGATAAAAAATTGTGTGCCTTCAGTCCTTAAAAGGAAAAAAAAGCTCTTAGAAGCAACAATGAGAGATTGTACAAACTATCAAAAATAACTTTAAAAACGGGTACCCGCTGCAACCCTGTAGTTCAGAGCCTCTTAGTTACTTCAGCCACCTTTTTAGACATTCAGTCAAGCTTTAAGCATTGAATAATCAACACTGAATATCATGAGCATGCTCTGTTCTCAATAACTTTGTTTCTTCTCAACACGACAATTGTTTATGTCACATTGACAGAGGATTGTACAGTTGCTGATGAAAATAAATTAATTGCTGTAATTTTGATGAGATATCCCATGCATGCCTTGTAGCGTCACCTAAATGTCTTCAATCTTTACAGATACACTTAAATGGTAAGATACCATTGGAAATAGTCCTCCAAATGAGGATAACCCCACGCTATGACATTATATGTAACACATCAATGAACTCAACCGCTGAAACAAAGTTAGATTTTAAACTCTTCACTGCCAAATGCTCCTTTTGGTGAGTTGAATGCACTACCAAATGGGCCAACTGGAAATTTGGGTACTATCCCCATCCTTCATTTTTGTAGTATAACCTGAGATAACTACAATTTAACGACATCACACCACACGGTGACACTTTTACCAAATCTTGAAGAAAAATAGAATTAAAAATGTTCACGCATTTTTTGAAGAAATGTCTGTTAATCACGTGTTCTCCTCAAACTATGATTTGTGTAAGGATTTCTAAACTATTCATTATAGATGTTTTGACTTAAATTCAAAATGATTCTGATTATGCATCCAAAGACATAACATTTAAATACCCATGTCCACTTCTTCAATAAGTGTTGATAAGTGTTACAAATTGCACCCCATTTTCTAAGTTTTTTTCAAAACCCAAGTAGCACTTGGAAACACTCTGTGGTAACAAGAGTAGCATTCCACGCAACTAACTAGCAGTACTTACCTGTAAAACTTGATAACATTGGTATTTCTCATCAGGTAGAGTTGACACTATTGCCTTAACATGGGGAGGCAAAATCTTAGGCAGCCAGTTCAGTAATCGCCCATTGTCTACAACACAATAAGAAGATGTAGCGCGATAGTAACTAATGTTAGGATACACGCAAGATCAGGGAGTTACAAAAGGAATAACTGCTTTTGTCCAAGTTGAATGCATTGAGTTATCCAGGAGAGATTCCTCAAACCTATGAAAAAGTATGGAGCTAAATACAAAAAAATGTACCTGACAGGTCTTCACATGTTCTCCATAATGGGACAGTGGACCAAAAAATTTCGAAACAGCACGGTCCAGCAGGTCTGTTGAGACAGTCTGCCCATTGAGTAGCAGAAAAACATTAAGATCCTCACTTTTAGCTAATATGTTCTGAGAAAAAGGGCAATAGCCAGGAAAGAAACGCTACATATGGTTTTATATAATAGATTATAAATACATACTTTTACAGTTCTGAGCAGCCATGCGTCACCTCTCTACATTTGCCAAATCTCATTATGAACGTGCAAGGGGTTTAGGAGGTACAGCAGTGAATGCTGGACACCCAGACAGAGATGACATCAATATGCACCCATTTTGCCCAAAAATGTATCCCAGTAACATGTATATGTGCCCACACATTGGTACATTCAATAAATTGTACACGTAGTTCAACTTACTTTCAGGAGATATTAAGTCGAGAGAATCCAGCACAAGTATCATAGGCATCTCCTTTGAAGCAAGACTTAAGTACTCATTCAAAGCAGTGTCAATGTTTTCAATTTTCTGCAATAAACAAAGCAAGCACACTTGACATAGAGGTTACGCAACACTCCAATAGTATGCATTAACATAATTAACTGATCCAGCCCAAAGCCAATTCACAAACCTAATCAACATGATTACTGTTTAAGAAGACAGTCAAGTACTTCACAAACAAGTTCTTATATCACTGACAGTCTAACAGAAAGTTCTTTAATGAGGTACTACCTGAAATTCAATGTCAGGAAAGTTGAGGCGAATCTGTTTGCAGACCGACTTGACAGCTGCCTTAGCATTAGAGCTTTCTGGAGTAGTGCCAAGAAATCGGAGGAGTAAGATTCCTCTGTCCTTGAGAAGAGCAGACGCACTTCTGGCTGCTACTGCTGACACAGCACTTTTACCACAGCCAGTCTTTCCCCACAGTACCAGAGGCTGTCTGCTGTCACCTCTCAGATACACTTCAATGGCCTACAGGTACAATGTGATCAATATATACATTGGTCAGTAACCGAATAGTTGTCACGGCAATGTGCCACCCATTCAAAGCTACAGTATCTTCAAGGAAATTTCCAGGAGCAAACATTTGTGAAGATCCGATATGTGACAAGGAATTCTGTGAGAACCTCATTCTTGCTAATATCACCATAATGTTCTAAATAAATAAATGTTAGAGTTATGATGAAACTCTGTACATATTAAATAAACCCAACATTTTGAGTTCCTGGTCTTTAAAAAATTGAGCGACACAAGATCGCACACTCGAAATGTTGGGTTCTAACCATGCCTTTATATTGACTTATTATGTATATAGTTTATGTAGTCTTGATTTATTTTCAGCACTGATAACAACAATATTTAACATCAGTATGTCAATTTCATTAACCAGATACATTATATGCAAAAGCACAAACCTCAATAAGGTTCTCTCTTCCTTTGAATGTCTTCAGTTTTGCTCGACAAAACTCCACATGCTGTACTATTTCTACATACACGGGGTCTTGAATGGTGGATGCATTTCTTGCCAATATCCCTAACAGATAAACAATACAAGACCATAAATACTTACCACAGAGGCAATGACTTTCTAGGACCTGTTTGTTCATTTAGCACTGTTTCCAAATTTGTTTACAGGTCACTCAAAATGTTATACAGTAATGCTGTTGAGTGATAAATGGACCATTATGTTCTGAACTGCAATACAAAGCTTTACAATTCTAATAATTTTTGTTTTCGTGACTAATCTGCGCAATAATTAGTCAACTCTAAAATAGTAATTAAGTCTCACCTGCAAGCATTTTCTCTTTCAATTTCATTTCAAAGTCCATAGCAAACTTTTCAATATATTCAACGTGGGTTGGATTTTCCATGTTAATACCTGTGAACAGAAGCATTTGTTTAAATTTCATTCCTTATGAAAAGTAACAACTAATGAAAGATGGTCTAATCATGGATACACCGAGTTCACTTCTATTTGGGAAATGTATTCGCTAGTGGATGTGCTACTTACAGTTAAACTTCTAGGCTTGTGAATGAGTTGTCGCTAGGTTCAAGTACTGTCTGGACGCTATTTAAACTAGCGCAACTTACTCCACTTGTGACATAACTCCACCTTATCGATGTGGGGTAACTTGTTCTAGGATAACTTGTGCCACTTGCAATTGATGTGTGGCCACAAAANATACTCGGGGTCTTGAATGGTGGATGCATTTCTTGCCAATATCCCTAACAGATAAACAATACAAGACCATAAATACTTACCACAGAGGCACTGACTTTCTAGGACCTGTTTGTTCATTTAGCACCGTTTCCAAATTTGTTTACAGGTCACTCAAAATGTTATACAGTAATGCTGTTGAGTGGTAAATGGACCATTATATGTTCTGAACTGCAATACAAAGCTTTACAATTCTAATAATTTTTGTTTTCGTGACTAATCTGCGCATTAATTAGTCAACTGTCAAATAGTAATTAAGTCTCACCTGCAAGCATTTTCTCTTTCAATTTCATTTCAAAGTCCATAGCAAACTTTTCAATATATTCAACGTGGGTTGGATTTTCCATGTTAATACCTGTGAACAGAAGCATTTGTTTAAATTTCATTCCTTAAGAAAAGTAACAACTAATGAAAGACGGTCTAATCATGGATACACCGAGTTCACTTCTATTTGGGAAATGTATTCGCTAGTGGATGTGCTACTTACAGTTAAACTTCTAGGCTTGTGAATGAGTTGTCGCTAGGTTCAAGTACTGTCTGGACGCTATTTAAACTAGCGCAACTTACTCCACTTGTGACATAACTCCACCTTATCGATGTGGGGTAACTTGTTCTAGGATAACTTGTGCCACTTGCAATTGATGTGTGGCCACAAAAGTGGGGTAGGGAGGAAGTAATTATCACCTGCGACTTCATACAGATGGATTTTCTCTTGCCCACCATATTGGCATTAGGTGTTCACTGTTATTCACAGAGCAACAACTTTCATGTTACTCTAGTTACCAGTTACATGCGTGTGGATGCTCCACGTAAAGTGGGATTAGTTGCACTAGTGCAAGTAGTTTTAGGGTAGGCTGTGTGTGGACGGGACTATAGAAACGTCTTTAGCAGAGTGCTTTCTGTTAGTCGATATCTCTACCAGCTTTGATGACAATAAAAATGAGTTTTGCAGACATCTTGTAGATATTTATACAAACATTGATTAATTAGGTCACTTCCTATGATGCATGTTAGGTAATTATTTCAGAGAATTTAACACTTATGTTCAGATTGTCAAGTCACGTTTCAAATTAACACCGCTGCATCGTGAGAAATTACAACATTTGGACGGCATGAATAAGTTTTCATTCATCAACGCCTCGTCTTGTCTGAATATACCAAAACAGTGTTAAATGATCAAGCAGGGGTTTCTTTCTATTCTTGCCACACTAATGAATTCAAGGTTCAATACTGACATCTACCTTTAGCATCCCATGGAACATCATACTCTATAATATTGTCACAAGTCAGACAGGCTGGAATTCTTCTTTTGCACAAATCTTGTAAAAGGTGACGAACCTCAGATCTTTCAATAGAATTTGACGCATTATCACTGCAAATAGAAACAGACATTTACTGCACTGATAAAAATTGGCAATTAGCCATGTCAGCCTGGAATCTAGGTAGACTACGTACAGGGTCACAAGTGGTAGAATATGACAAAAACTTAAAGTTATCTTCTCCTTCATTTCACAAACTTTGTCCTTTCACTGTAATCAAGGATGTCACTGACTGTTGGTACATTTAGAGCAAAATCTCGCCAGTTTTGCACAAAACTAATCGCCAAAATTGACATTTTTCATTTTCAATGACTTCTACCATTGTTCTGCGCGGACAGTCTTTCAAAACATTGTAGACTCGTCTGATAGATATGATGCAGAACTTCCGAACGGTAAATCATTAGTTTGTTTGGACGACTTACTTTTTATAACAATAAGGCAGAATAATATTCCACTTGATTGGACAAGGAACACATAATTGATGGGTTTTCATGTTAGGAGTCTAAATTTAGAACTTATATTGTTCGGAAAGCTACCATAAAAAGCATGCTGTCAGCTAGTACGTAGTTTTTACCTATAAGAACAAGCCATTTTGCTGAAGTCATCTTCCTTAAGGCCGATGAGATTTCTTTTGAACCAGAGACAATTTTGTGATGTATTCTTTGCTTGCATGATGCCGGCATCTATTTCTGCTTCTGTTACTGAAAACAAAAAAAACAAACTGTATAACTAGCAACATGGACAGACTTTCAGAAGGAAACTTGAAAACTTCCTTCACGAAGAACCATGATGGGGCTCTCGTGATTTTAGCTCAGTTGTTTGGTGCAATGGGCCAAAACACGAGGCCTGCATACGTCTGATGCACCGCAACTGACATCAGGCCACCTGCATTTTTTAAACTCCCATATCAAAAGTAACCAGTTACACACCTGATTTGTAATATTGATGAACCTTTTCTGGGTCAGTGAACACCTGAGAGGCGGCAACGGCCAATACTTTCCTCAACTTGTCTGACAATTTCCACCAATTGTCTTGTGCCTGTTGCTTCAGTACTGGGTCTTCTGTGTTGAGATAGTTCGGAAAGTGCTCGGAAATACGACAGAGGGTATACACAGGTGGAATGGCATTGTTGTCGAGTAGATACCACCTGTAATGGACCACCAATTGATTGTACTTATTATGCCATGCAAGAGACACTACATCTTAAATCTATGTAAGGGCTCGAGGGACAAATGAAGGAAGAGAATCATACTATCCTGATAGTTTGGTGAGAAAATGGATGCATAACCCATGATCTTGCAAGTGCTCTTAAGTCATAAACACTAGCAAAATGGATGCCTCTGAGAGTGAGTGGCTGGTGACTTTATGGTAGGTGATAATACATGGTCGCTCACAAACCACAAGCCAAGCATCACGCACATTGAGGCACTACTGAACACAAAGCATTAGCTAGTAAATACACTGCCTACAATCAAAACATCTTATTAGACAGCAGATCAGGCAACAGACAGAAAGAATTTGAATGTGAATACATCTGATTGACCATCTGATGTTATTCCAATGAGGGATTTTGTTGTTAAGCTCTGGGGTTTGTAACAAGAAAAATGACTAAAGACTTAAGCCAGCAGTTTGTTCACACAATCACACAGCTATTTTTGAAAAATGATTATTAAACTACACTACAGCAAAAATGAAAATCTCTGAGAATATACACATAACTGCAAGTTACTGAATTTCTGCACATTATTTCTGGATTGTGATGTGGTCAGAATTAATTGGATAAAACCTTTTTCAGCAATTGTGAATTGGAAGCGTAACACCAAACTTCTGTCTTAAGTCTCAAATCATTTTAAAAAAACAGATGCTGAATAGTGAACAAATATGACTGACCAACATTGGAGCACTTCACACGCAATATGTGTTACGCAAAGCAAACAAAATTTACTTCTCTGCTAGCTTTTTATTGTCTTCTGACATGGCGCCTGTTAACAATTCAAAATCCTGGACCTCTATGCTGCTTGGCAAAAATCTGTTCCCATAGCGACAGGACAGAAATGTCTGCAAAACAAGCAACAGTTATTGAAAACACAATTTAATATGTTAAATTAGAAAGTTAGTCTGCCCCACATAGGAATCTATCCTGCAGAATCTGCCTTCCAGGCAAGATTTCAACCAACTAACCTGCATCACCTTTGGAAAAGTCATGGTTATCGAGTTTAAGCAAAACTATATGTGAGTATGCAAATGCACAAAAGTTTCATTTTTTGCAAAACACAACATAAGGTTAATTCTGATAATGATTACATTAACTTTAAGGTAGAACCAGCCATAGGCTGACCTAAGCTGCTAACTGGCCTACTGTCAACTTGTATCTGTCCACTGCAGGTTGTCACTAAATACCCTTCCAGAATATGGTCATGCACACCTACGTGGAATTTTGCTCAAACTTCATATTAAATGGTTGCTAATGCCACGATGGTTTAACAAAAAAGTGAAACTTTCACAGAACGCCATTTGTTTAGTCAAATGTGTATTAACCACACTGTGTGAACATGAAAGCAAAACGAAGGATGCAAAATCACGGTGCGTGAGTGACATTCTTAAGATAAATATTGTGAAATATTAAAGACGAGAGTACCACAAAGCACGGTGAGGCAGATATCTGCTGGCAGTATTTGAGTTCCGTGCTGCACAGTTTCCACGTGGTGTGGTCGTCTGACGCATTGTCTCTGACCCCCCACCTCATGTCAACTACTTGGAACTCATAGTTGTAATCGCCACAGAACTCCTTCAACTTGGGATAGACACGTTCCAGTAAGACATTTCTTTCAGCAGCAGTATCTACAAAGAACAAAGTTCATATTAGGTCTGTTATTATCATAAGTATATATTCAACAATGCTGCACATTGAACACTTATATCTGCACACACATCATCTGGATATTTAGGCATACGGTAAAAATTCATAATTTGGCACACAAATAATTGCCACATTTCTATTCATTCGGAGGCTTACCACATTGTTGAAAATGCCCATTATCCAATGCTGTTTGTTAATACCTATGTCATACAAATCATGCTAAAAGCAAAGTAAATTTTCCACGAAAATTGTTTTTGATGAAAAAATTGGCAAATCGAAATTTCACCTGTCCACCATATTGTCTCTCAAACTGAAGTATTTTTTACCATAATTATCAATTGGGTTTTAAATATAAATGGTTTAAAGTTATCAAGCCACAGAAAGCATTGTTTCCATGGTAATGCATCTGCATCTGTTTAAAAGAGTTTAAGAGCAGTATCTGTGCAGTGTCGATATTATCTGAAACAAGACTATAGTTCCTATCAATTTTTGAAAGAGCTGCCACCAAGAAAGAGCATACATGAGAGTCAGTTTCGAAACAAGAATTGAAAAGCACCCAGGGGGCTCCTTTGATTGTTTTGCTTGTCAGGCTTATATACTGAAAATGTGGGCAACATATTTTCTTAATTTTTGGTCAAATGACTACGGGCTATTAAAATATTTCTAGTTTATCATTTATCAACCGTGACGTCGCTAGACTTATCTTGCAGAAGTCAAGCTGCTGATAAAATGAAATCTCCCTCAAGCAACAATGTCAAAAGTCACTATTAGTATGAGAAAGTCAAACCAATGTGCCAACACGACAAATCCCACATTTGTTTGATATAAAGAAAGCTTGTATGCTCCGATAGAGTAATGAACAACTACAATATTTTCCTGTTGCTTCTTGGAATGATGACCCGACCCCCCAATTTGGGGTGGGTTAGGTTGGCTCATGGATGGCATAAGTTATTTTCGGAATCACCTTTAGTTCATTTGTGGCTTGGATGGAGATCAAAAGCAATAAGCTTCTAATTTTTTTATTTTGCGATCATCATGCCACCAAATCACCACTGTTGTGAATTGGAATATTCAAATGGTTTACAAAAAATTGAATAATGCAAAGCATTCGTCATTTTGTCTTCCTCAACACAGCCCATCTTGCTATAGTGGTCACCTTTAAATGTAGAGCTGGTAAAAATGCGTATCACTTTTTCTGTACAATTTTCATCAACAACAAGCTCTCCTCTTGTGACTCTACGAAAGAGATCCTGAAAAAACACAAACAAAAGTCAAAATTTGAAGTCCAAGCAATACCTGGGTATCAGACTATAGTTTAACATAAAAAGTAACAGTGGGTGACGAATCAAATAGATTAAACCCAAATATTTCAATAGCATGCCTTCATTGGTAGTTCAATTATATACAATTTACTCAGTTTGTTCAGCAACACATAGGAATAGTGTAGTGTTTCCTTCGCATAACGCGAGTTATGATTGGACAGTCTCTGAACATCTGATAACACCATACGAGTCACTGCTGATGTCACAGGGAGACAGTAGAGCATAGTTTTGACCTCATTCTCTGAATACTCACATAGCGCAGCATACCAAGCAACACTTTTAAAGCAGCACTTGCAATTTAAAGGGGTTCAACACAATTTGCAAAATGCAGTAAAGCATTAGTTATTTTGCGACATTCTATTTCGAATATATCATTTAGTTTCAAAAGCGTTATTTTGCTTTGGTTTTTGCTTTGGCGTCTAATAATAGCACGACATCAAATCTCTCATTAGCCAAACCTGACTGTAGACATAAGGTGTGACTCACTTCAAATGGCAACTCTGAATTTAGAAGATTGAAACTTCAACTAAACTTATTTCACAATCCTAACCAAATACAATCACCATCTAGTGGAATGCAGTGGGGTATTTGTGATTTTGAAATCAGCGTGATTTTAAAAGGATCCAATTGTGCAGACACTGTTTGAGCTCAAGTAGCTCAAATATGAAGTTTGTATTTTCTACTTTTTCTCCTTGGTTGTGCACGTGAAAAGGAACCCACTTCATATGCGTGAATGCAAACATTTATAAGTGAACATCCATTGTGACACCTAGTGACTTCTCATCAAAAATAAACTCAATCTACAAACCACTGTTAATTTATTGAGAATTACCATTGACTCTGGTTGCAGTTTTTGGATGTGTATGTTCTGCGAAATGTCAGACGACATTCCTTCTTTTGCCATTTTCATTTTCTTTTTCCTTTTTCTTTCTTCCAGCTGCAATCATAAAAGATCAAGTACAAGTACAGTATTCTTGACTCAACTCAAAAGCACTATCGTCATGAGTAGCCAGTTCATTCAGTTACTTGAACGAAATTCCTAAGAAAAACAGAAGTCTTTCTTCAGCCCATAGATATTAAGAGCAGCCTAATGAATTGCTATTCACTTTTTCACTCTTTTGATTGGGTGGCCTACTCAAATTGACAACAATAACATGTCCAATTAGCAGTCCCTGAGACTGCACCAAGCTCATTTTGCATTATCGCTTACATGCTCTTTCTCAGCTCACATTATGACAACGAAAATAAAAACATGATGAGAAATTTAAGCTTAAATAACCACTACAGCAGAAATGCAGACAAACAGTAAGTCATCAGATGCTACATAATAATCCATCTACCTTTGCTTGTAGCCCCTGCTTGTGTTGGTTTCTGCCCTGTTGAAGCAACAGATGTCTTCGCGCTTCGTTCGACTCATGGAGTGCAACAATTCTTCTCGATTCTTGCTCATGAGTGACAACGGGTATGTTCTTTGACACGTCATTTTCGCACGGTGTCATGTAACTCCTAACGACTACCTTGCTAGTCAGTGACACAAAATCTGGTGCAACCTCACCAGATATGATTAGATGTTCAACCCATTGACGATACATCCTGTATCAGCTACAAAGACAAAGAATGTTTCAAAGCCCTACCTGCAGAGCTTTTTGTTGCTTTTGTGTTTGACTGGATTTCCTATTTATAGAGACTGCTCATTGTCTCTAAGTAGCTCACTTTTTGGTAAAGTACGCCTCACCCTGGCTAAACCAACCATTTTACAATATGAAGGCTTATGAGATTCATAAAGACTTCTTAGATAGTCATCCTAGAAGTTACAAATAGAAAAAAGGCTCATACCACAGTGTTTTGGAAAATGTGTCAGAGCATTAGTTACAGGAAACCTTTTGTCCTCAAAATAAGACTAGAATGTGATATTGTCACAGCTGGGAGTAACAGTTTGGAGTTATGCTCCAGCAACTGCAGTGGAAAATCAGACGAGAGATGTGGTAAACCTGAGAGGGCAGGTGGCATGCTTTATCCGTAGTTGGGAGAGGAGTGTTGTTACATGTGACTTCTAGTGGGTGTGACATACAGCCAGATAAAGACCCTCTAAATCACTAAACTGAATGCCAAAAGGCAACTGCAATCATGATGGCTTAGTATGTTCGATCGGCTGTCACACCTGCAACTTGGGTTCATTAAGTCTCAGCGTTACCGCAATTTTTTTAAAGAAAGTTCTGGTTGTTTTTTATCATAGAATTCCAGCCCCCCAGTCTAAAGTTTTCTGGTTATTAATGCCTACCTCAGTCAGGGCAGGGGCAGATCCAGGATTTTTAAAAGGGGGGTATAAGTCACCAATTTGGAAATTCTAGATTTGAAATCACTAACTCAAGGAAAAAAGGGGGGTCCAGACTTGCTTGGTCCCCTGGATCCGCCTATCCAGGAGTGTTAAAGTAAAGTTTCTAATATATAAACTGACGATCACATTGCCTAGTTAGTTCACTGTTCACTGAGTATCAGTACTCAAAGAAGTCATAATTGTCTATAGGATACTGATAATGAGATGTATTGAATGCTCGGACGAATGACTCAATAATCAACAAACAATGACTCAACGGAACTTCACTCTTGGTCTCTTCACTGCACTTCAGACAGTTCAGCCTGAACTTCACAGGACATTATTAAAAGAGTAAGACGTCAGCCCAATAACTGTCACCGACAGTTGTAAGTGGCAGAAATAGTTTTGAAATATAGTTTCCTCATCCATTCGAAGCTGTAATAAATATAACCGTACCTAGCCTCCACGTCACACTCCTCAACCTGCTGGTGCAAACCAAAAACAACAAGACATCGTGTCAGCTACAAACGCGGACCTGCACATGTTTGCCTCTGTCTCTGGGTGCGCACTGTTGTGTGTGGTTGCGGTGGAAAACAGTACATCGAGCGCCACCTGTGAAGAGACGTGCTCTGCGTGAACTTGGAATCTTGCTTAATCTCAAGATCACGGATACGTGTTCCTTGGAACACACGAAGAAACGTAACATGTTCACTCACATAATCATGTTCATGTTAAAAATTTGTACTTCACTAAACCAAATTGCATGCTAGATAACGTAAATTTCAAATTTCAAAAATATCATCGATCTTATTCACCAAACAATAATTGATTAACCATTCAAATATTCCTCCAATTCTTTGACACAAGTTACGCTAAGAGAGAAAATATTTGACCAAGAGGCCTATAATTACAAAAATTCTTTACACTGACATAAATTTTCTTCTCATTGTCCAAATGAATGTTGAATTCCAGGTTTACGCAGACGCAATCATGAGATTAAGCAGGATTCCAAGTTCACGCACAGCAGCGCGAAACGTGATGACGTATTTCACAAGAGGCTGCCGGTTAGCCGATGGAGTACAGCAATGAGATAAATTATATTATAGCTCAGAAAAGGAGTGCGCTGTCGGAGTGAAGTGGGTCAGTCAGGAAGATTTGTGTCATTGAAAACTGCTAAGCCTGTTTCCTTTAGCTTCTGGTGGCTTCAGCATTTCGATACAGACGTGTGCCTAGACCAAGTCGTGTACACCGCCGTGGTTTGCCAGCCAGGTATTGATTGAACAGTAATTGAATTGAAGACTATCACGTAGCCAACAGGTTTGCATTGGTGTAAACAACTATAACGAACTGTTGTTTCGAAATCTTGAAATTCACTTCCAATGTGACGAAATGAACAGCTTGACACTGATTTCATAACAGTAAATTACCTGAACAATTTTTTGTGATGGGAGGCACCTGTTTAACTTTTATTGATACTTTATAGACACTTTAACCAAGCGTAACAGAACGGAGCGTTTTAAAGTGAACTTTTCAGGAAAATTCAATTTTAAGTTGATTAAGAGTGTTCCATCTAATGGCACAGTATTCTGCCCAGTTAACTGACTATCAAGTGCTTGTTACTGATCTTCACTCATTGTCGCCCACAGTTGCATCATGCACCCTGATCTGTCTCCTCATCTTCACACTGAAGAATGTAATGCAGCCATACAGGCTCTCTTGACATGTCGGACACAGGTGGGTATAGAGACACTGTGGCTCTGCTGATAACCCATTCAAAAATAACCTCTGAGATTCACAGTTTAGATGATGACCTATGGCAAAACTTATCCCGTTTGGGACAGTGGAAAGATAAATATTTCATAGAAGGCTGTAACTTGCACCAAATTTTGGAAATTTGAACTATTGGACATCCCAAATTTAAAGGGCTGGTAGCAGTTTTTACTGAGACATGTAAAGGAGTAGTGTTTCTTTTCATGAACTTCCAAATTTATTTCCAGTTCCTGTTTGCAAAAACACACAGTGGCCTTGAGAGATATGATATATGCAGAAATCTCCCATGTCCCAAATTTCAGAATCAGGAAGTTCAATTCCAGCTTGGATTTTGGTGTCCCAAGTTTTGGAGACTGTCCCAAATTGTAGAATTTTTACCACTATTTAATAAAATTGAAGCTTGAATGGAGTTAGTTTAAACTATTTCGTTTTCGTTTTTGTCGAAGGTGTAAAGCTGAGAAAAGATCAAAGCAGAAACCAAAATCTATGAATTAAAAAGTCACTGCTTTGTTTTATTTCGGTAAAAACTTTCAATTCTGATTTTTGTGATGACTGTTCTTCAAGGGTTCTCTCACCAGAAATTGCCCTTGTTGATACTGTTGTTCTTACAGTTTTATTTCAAATTTTTGATAAACGAAATGAGTGCTAAGAAAAACTCCATGCAATAAAGATTTAAGTTGTGTTTATTTGTTATTGTATTTTCAAGTCTATCCTTAAAGTCAATTTGGTTAGGAAGTATTAATTTTAAAAATTTTGATAACAAATTTGTTGTTGACAAATTCAAGTTATTGCTATTGATGGACAACATTTTTGACTCTTAAATTCTCTTAAGAATTACTTTACTAGGTGTTGTATTTCGATTGAAGTGTTTTCTTTCAAAATAGGGGATTTTGCCGAGACAGGCATCAGAACTTACAAATTCCAGCTGAACTAATGCTTGAGGATGTGTTAAAAAATTACACTCATTCTGTTTAGAACCCATGGAAGAAGTTCCTAGGTGCATGTAACCAACTGGATGTTGTCATGAACCAGTGTCTTAAAAAGGAGGTATGTCTTTAACTCAACCCAGTTAAAACTTCACGTCATACACTTACCATTCTTGTGTACAATAGGGCCACCCTGGATTACACAGCGACACTTAAATCTTGCTCTATTTACCTACAATGCCGTTAACATCCGCCAGGCCTCGTTTTCACGCCACTGGAGTTTCCCATGTTCTTTGTTGTTGTCTGATTCTTTACAAGTTTTTCTCGGTTGCATTACTCTATTCATCCTTCCAATTACAATGAAGTATTATCACTGCTGTCGGCCGCAAATCCGACATGAAAAAGTTTGAAGAACTGGACACACCCGTCGAAGTGTGATCTGAAATTTTTTGCCTTCTCAACATCAATGAGAGACAAAAAAAGTGTGCCTGATTTCCAAAGTGAGGCCACGTGCTTTCTTATCACCATGACAATGGAAAGTTCTGTTGCTGTGTAATCTGGGAAGGCCGTGTTGTATTTAATCAACAGATTGGAAATACATAACATCTTGCTCCATGCTAACAGTTCAAAGCTTACAGGCCAAGTGTCCAAACAAGCCTACTAGTAATATCTGTATTTGTTATTCTATTTGCCTGACCTGTATGTTTTGACTCAGTACCCTTTACAAGACCTTGAGGGAGTTTTTTCTCAATTCTTCCTCTTTCTAGTTTTAATAAGGAAGTATTTAACATGTCTATAGTTTTAATTGCAATTTTAAAATACTTGGCAGATTGTGCTGTGGAACTGGTAGAACATCACTAATTACCATTTGCCGTACGAATACTATTTGTATGCAACTGCACATGTGCATGTGGTCACATATTGTCATCGTGTCCACGCGTCTGCTCAGTATCTTAAAAACCCCTGTGTACAAGCACTTTTGTGTCAGTTATGACTGTTGCAAATATCTCTTGTGGTTGTCTAATTGTACCTCTCTTGAACCTGATAAGTATCCCTAGGAACATGCCATTTGCGGTTCACTTGGTTGTAGAACAGTGCTTTGCTTTGCTCTTGTTGTTCCTTGGGAGTCATTTGGAATTGGAAACAATGTGGATTATGGGAGTTGAATTTATTCAGTATTTAAATGCTAATTTCACTGTCTTGTATTTTAGAGACAAGCAAAAAGACTGAAGAATAGGGAACCAGATGTTCAAAAGCAAGAGAAAATTAGACAGAGGTTAGAGAAAGAGAAGGCAGAAGAGTCTGCAAGGAAACAGAATGCTTGTTAAACTGGCCAATCAAACGTGAGCTGGAAACAGAGTGCTTGTTAAACTGGCCAATCAAACGTGAGCTGGTAACAGAGTGCTTGTTATACTGGCCAATCAAATGTGAGCTGTGATGTTTTTAAAGTGATACCTTTGGATTTGTTTCTTAAACATGTCTAACGCACAAGCACTACCTTGTATGTTAGATGATCTGTTTACTGCAATTGGACAGGGAAATGTTGATCTTGTAAAGAAACTCGTAGGGGAAGGAGCAGATATAAACTCCTCAGGAGTGAACGTCCCTCCACTGGTCTATGCTGTTCAGTTGGAGCCTGACCATTTGTTGATTATGGACCAGGAAGGGAGATTAGACACACCTTACCACAGCTGTCTGATTGACGGGGATCCCATGACAGATTCAGTTATAGACACTCATCCAGTCTCGGACATTGTGAAGTTTCTGTTGAGTCTAGATGGAACTGATGTGAATATTCATGGCACGAATAGTAGGAGTCCGTTACACACTGCTGTGGAGAACTCTCTGGCTGGGACAGTGAGGGAACTTCTGAAGAAAGGTGCTGATGTTAATGTAAAAGACAAGATGTCAGGGAGGACTCCTCTGCATTATGCAGCGAGACAGGGTTGTGCGGCTCTCATCACCTTACTATTAAACCATGGAGCTAGTGTTGATGCTGTGGACGATACTGGTCGCACACCGTTGTATATGGCTGTCACCAACTCTGAGGTGCCCTTCTCCATTATACAGCTGCTACTGCAGTCTGGCAGCTCAGTGAATGTGCTCGACTACAACACTGGACGAAGCTTGTTACATGAAGCTGTGTATGATGTCAGTGACATTAACACTACCATTCAGATCATCAATTTACTAATGTCAGCTGGCGCTCTGTTTGTCACCGATGGTTTTGGCATGAATCCTGTTCACGAATCATTCAAGTGGAATGCTTTCTCTTGTTTGACTGAGTTTGTCAGGCACGGTGCTGAAATCGAAACTCTTTTGTCTGAGTTTGGTGAGGCCACGCTCTGCGAAATTTTATTGACTAAAATTGCTAATTTATATAGTGCTGGTGTTGACTGTGTAAAGCTTGGTGAACTTAAGATGCTTTTTCATGTAATAGAGGGAGACGGGTACTCACTGAAGGGAGATAGCTTTGTAAAAAACTTGAAATATGACACCTTCAGTAGCAGTGCTCAAGACTGTAGTAAACTTGTGAAGTTTGTTATAGAGCTAAAGAACAGATTTCCCACATTGCAAAACCTTTGCAGACATCAAATTAGGAGTTGTTTGAAAGCTTGTGCAAACCAACAGCAGTCCATAATACCACTGATTGATTCACTGGAAATTCCTCATAATGTCAAGGAGTATCTGTCCCTGAGTACAAAGTGTTGTACGGAGGAAAGCCTATGACGTCCCCTGTAACTGCTGTTGTATGATACTTTTGGTCTCCTTCATAACTGGGATGATAATAGCAGATGAAACCACTCTGATTTTATTAGTCACGTGGATAAAACTGTAATGTTCTTACATTTGCAGAATTGTGTGAGGTGGACTTGTAGAATCTTCAGGTCATTTGATTATCCGGCATTACCCAGACATGATCAGATTTATGCTTAATAAAGTTCCCTGTATACCTGATCATGCAGCGATTCCTTTCATTTGTATTCAGTGCATTGCTTTTACATGGACATTTTTAGCACAAGCACTTGTTGTCAGAAAAAGGTTCCTGCTGACGCATTAGTTATCATGCTTGTTGAGTTCTTGAATGCTCCCCAAATGAAAGGATACTTTGCTTATTGGGCACTGGGGATTTCCTGTTAAATAGATCTTTCTTTTTGAACATCACTGCAACTGCAGGATAGTGTGCATGAGTACGGTAGGGTAACCAGTATTTTCTGTCACAAACAAATTTCACAGATGGGTTTGGTATTATTGTATGGGAAGATTGTCCAGAAAAATCACTTGGGGTAGCAATTGTTTAATACAAAAGCGTAATTCAATGGAATATTCAGGGATGCTCTTCCAAAAGGACCCTGAACCCTCTTTTAGGGATTTCAACCAATTATCGTTTTGTCACCTGCTAAATGCATCTTTGGCATCCCACTTGAGTGAAATAAACAATATTCAACTAAAAGCACCACTATATTCACTGTCATAGATTGGATACTGTGATTTTGATGGGCGTGGTCTTCCCATATAGTCGTGTAACTCTGGTAAACTGTAGGTCACGTGTGCCTTGGTAAGGAGTTTTCAAATAATAATTGTAACAATGATTACTTAATTTGAACAAGAGGCTACGACCTACATGTACAGTTCACAAAAGTATGTACAAACTTTACACATGACTGTACACAGCCATTAAGGATTTAATATTTTGTTTATGACCATAGTTGCTTTTTTATCTACTTTGAAATTTTTTAAAAGTGTTTGCTGTTATCGAGTTAAAAAGAGACCTGTTATCGTGGCGACATGGTATGAATACATGTATATTTCTTAAATCTACCAGCACTGGACAACCTCACATGAAACGCTCTTCTGCCTCACTCTCTCCTGCAGTTTTCAAATGTTACTCCGAACTTTTGAGGGTACTCGAGGGTTAAATAACCCTTGAGTGCCCTCGAAAGTTCGTAACATTTGAAAACTCCAGGTTTGCATGAGGAAGTTGATTCTAATATCTGTCATTAGGTCAAAAACGGATTTGATATCCTTTTAACAGTGGGATACTTTTTTGAAGCAATATTGCGACTGATTTTTTATTTTTATTTCACGAGAATAGGTAAATATACGACAATTCTGTACAGAAATTGAAATTAATATTTTATCTGGGCGTCAGATAAACATTGTAAAAATTAATTACCATGCAAGTTTGACGTCTGATCATGTGGGACCGGAAAATAGAGGTCAAGGAGGCAATTCCGCTCTTGCTTAAAAAGCAGCGCGTTTAATGACACACTGTAAAAGGGCCTCTTAACTAAGTCAGACGATTTCCCTGGGTCCCCGCTGCCACGAAAAAATATCTCCTGGTAGAGCTTGGTGGCGACAAGTCACCACCGAGTCCCACGAGATTTTTTAAGATATTTATTGCAAGAGACTAATTGGACTTAAGTCCAGGGGTGAGTTTCATGAAAGTGACTTAAGACAGAAATTTGGTCTTGCTCAGGCTCTCACTTAACAATTAGTGAATAAAGATTTGCTCATCATGGTCTAGGGATAATTTACAGAAATTAGCTCAGTAGCTAGCAGTTATGTGTATATTCTCAGGCTGTACTTTTGTTCAAGTGATATTTGATTATTTTTCATAAATAGTTTATGGAGCACAAGACTTCTGTCGTGACTTAAGTCACTTTTCTTGAAACAGACTCCAGAAGGTGCAATGAAGTACAACTCACGTGATCATACCTCATTTCTTCCTAAAGTCTCCCAGGCCTCTCAACCCTGCGGTATCCTTGAAATTTTGCAGAAATGCTCTTATCAAGTATGGGAGACCACGGATTCTACTAACTTGCTCTATGGTCATTTTGTCTAGGCTCTGATCTCCGCCGGCCTTAAGTTGAGGGTACCATTAGTCAGGACTGGCACCGAAACGTGTGTGTCAAACGTTATTGCGTAGGCTACTTAATGCACTGGTAAGAAATGCGGTAGTGCCGGCTGCGGAGAACGTTCATTTTTGTTTTTATTGTGATATTTTCGGCTCAAATTGTTGACGAAAAAGGAATATAAAACTCGAGATATCAACGACAGTGCTTTGGTCGCTAAAGTCGACCACTGTATTCGCCAAAGTTGGGACTTCTTACATAGTTCAAAGCTAAGGTGAAAAGGGCGATAAATCTGTGACCAAACAGGCTATAAGCTATCTGCGCTGGATCATGATCACGCAAAAGGACACGGAGATAAAGCTGTATATCTCAAAACCTGTTCGATCAGCTGGGAGAGTACAATAACTGACGTGGATTTCGGGATGGCTGCTGTGGAGTACTCTAGTGGCAATTTTATATTTCTTTGCGTATACATCTCATGTTGAATTTGTATCAATTGCGAAACAATATGTCAAATGGAGTTTCTAGTATCGCTTTAGTTGTGACCGCTCCTTAATTTTCTTTGCCAGCGTAGTGCTTTTGGCTTGGTCAAAAGACATAGCTCGACGTTATTAGTTCAAAATGATGGGCGTAAAGCAAACATATTATTTTCGGAATGTCTTTAATTGTCGATGTATTGTCGTAAATAGTTTGTCTTGTTACAAGTATTTGTTAACAGGCGGCACTAGCCGTCACATGTAAACAACAGTATCATACTGCCGGTGAGGCGTGTCCAACTGGCTGGGAATCGTAAAGGAACTTGTTGAGTCGTTCAACTCCCGACATGGAGCCCCACTGGCTCCAGTATCAGTTGAAGCACCAGTCAACTTCCTTGTCGTGTAGGAGTACTTGGATGACCTTGAACACTTTGATTTCTCAACGGCAGGGTGGTGCTCTGCAGACCTATTCCCTCGTTGGGATGAATGAGCACCTGTTGTGGTTTCTGTAGACCCAGGGCTGCTTACCATCGTATCATTTGCTTTGCTGTCTGGGTCACTTTGCGTTTTGGAAGCAGATTCTTTCACGCTTAATTCATCAGTAATCATGGGCGTCGTATTTCCTGTTGAATGCTTCATTGTGTTATCAGAGGATTTAATTGGCGTGATGGACGTGGACCTTGAAGGGTTGCTACTACCGCAAACACTTCTGGTGGTGTCTGATATCTCCGAGCGGGTGTGCGCTGTGGACAACACGACGCTCGCGTCAGTGTTGCCGTATTTTGACGAACCGTCATCGTCCTCGTCATCGTTGTCGCTTGAACTTACTTGAACTGACATACTGGATATCGAGTAGTTACTTAAGGACGAATCATCCTCCTCCTCGCCACTGTCACTTGTGCTGCTGTCGTCGAGACCTTTTTGTGTGCTAACAGCCGGAAGATCGCCACCGTTACTAATCTGATCTGCTGAGCCAATGTCACTGCCTGCTGTCTTATCAACGTGATAATCGTCACCCATTGTGGTATTACCTTCGTGGTCAGTGCCGCTGACGGTATAATGGACAAGCTCTTCATGTTTGGAATGCGAAATGTCGGAATTAGGCTGCGCAACCAACTTGACTTCGTTATCAATTACCGTTTCTTCCTTTTTATCAGACCTTGTTTCATTGAAACGGGCGAAGGATTGACTTTTAATTGTTTCAAGAGATAACATTTCCGCCGAGGTTGTCTGCACACATTTGTCTTCCGTAGATGCCCGACTCTCTGTTTGAACGGAGCTCTCGACACTTTCTTCCACAATGGTCGGCAAATTAGCTAAAGGTGACGTTGGTTTGCTACTTTCCAGACACTCCTCTTGGTGGAACAAACTTTTTGCTATTGTTCCTAAGGAAATGTCGGCAGCAGATGTGTCACCTGATTGGTGGGTGCACGACTGAAGGACCACTGTGCTCTTTATTGGACTGACGCTGCTGCTTAAGCAGTCTCCTTCGCCGTGTCGCATGTTTGCGAGGAATGCAGTAGGCGAATCGCCTTCGGAGCCCCATATTTTGTACTTGTCGCCAGATCCGAAACAGCGCCTCAGCTCTGTAGAGGATTCGTGCATTTGTATTATGTATCGCAGACGGCTCAGCTCATTTTCGAACTTTGACTTCTCTCGCCTATCTTCTAATTTGAGTAACTCTAGCTCAGCAATCTGAAATACAAGCATCAAAAACTTTAACACTAGATGGGCCACCTCTTCTTGGAAAGAATAATGTATGATGAATTTTGAGGAATATTAAAGGGATACTAAATCCTGTCATGTTGATTTCTGTCTATACCAATCTTGTCACGTGGTATTAAACGATTAGCATCTGTACTGCGGTATAGAAAGCTCCATCACGAACTTCGTTGACCGTCACAAAATATACCCAAAAATAGACCCAGTTGATCGAGGTAGACGATATTTCCACACCGCGGTCGACTTACTCCCTTAAAACATTATCCACGCTTGCTTAGCAAACTTGACTATGCGTTCAATTATTAACAAATATTAACTCCCGCTAGAAGCTTTGTCAGTAACAAGATAAATGGTCTGCAATCCTCATCAATATTCAAAAGTTGGGAGCAAGTTTGAAAACTCTTTGTAAATTAGCTTTCAAAATCGATTGTCTTTGTCCCACTGCCTACCAAAATGCTGAACTTGTATCTGCCCTGTATTCCAATGCTTGAATTTTATGTTTTATGGATGACTAAGAGTACCCCTTTTCACCGAGAAGAGTCGATCACATCTCTGTCAATCAATTCTTAGTTTATTTTTGTTGAGTTGTACCTTTATTTCCAGTTGTCGAATTTGATCTTCTGCGTCAAGGTTCTTCAGCACGTCCTCAAATGCAACATTCAACTCATCGAGTTTACCTTAAAGATAAAAAACACAAGATTAATCCTTAAAGGATTTTAAAAAGATATAAAATCTTAAAAGGCTTACAGGGTACTGAACTGATGTCTTTATTTAGAACCGTTAGCCTGTGTGGTCAGATTACATATTTGCTACTTATAAACAATTATAAAACTCCATATCGCTTACAGAACTATTTACTTTCTAACTACTATTTAAACCACATATTATAGCACCATAGCAGCAGTGTCAGACCCACAGCCGATTTAGCACTTTGTGGTTATAAGGCCAGGACTAACCTCACCGATAAAAGGTGGTCCACCCGCTCAAACCCGTTCTAAACGCCGTAACACCATTCAAGAGTGTATTAAATGCAAGCCGTTACATGCTTGCAGCTCAATGTAATATATTAATACAATATATACACTATAACACTCTTTAACGAGTCCTATACGCGTGTTACAGTGCGCTCCAGGATCAAGTCGATGTTTACTCTTGTTGCCAAGATTTTCGCTTAAATTCAGCTTCGAGACTAGCGGCAATCTGTATTTATGATCGACATATGTCCCGAAAAATAGATAAGGAGATATAAGGTCATTTATTATGACTAGTACAATTACAATAAAATGAATACAGGTAAATAAGTATAACAGGTAATCTCTGGTAAGATGGGCAATAAAAAGCGCCGGCCGCGTGGAAGTACGAGAGAATGACGAAAACTGGGAGGAAGAGGGTGGGAAAATTGAATGAGTTTTTGACGTACGACAATGTGGCCGGAACAAAGTGAATTGAAAGCGAGGTTACAATAACAAAGTAAAACGCCCCTAAAGACACGAGACAATCATCAGCCTATAAGAGCCAAGAGCTGACCAAACTCGAGGCACGTGATAACAACAGACCAATGCGAAGGCTGGAAAAACGTCGTGTAGTCCTGCACGAGGGAATAATGGAATAGACCAAGATGAGGGGGAAAAGGAGTAAGGAGAGTCCATATGCTCACATAAATATATTTAACGAGTGAAATACCATTTCGCGCTGAATTTACAAAACGGCAGTCTCAGATGAAAGTACCGCTATCCCAGAACTCTTAGGTCTCGCGACTTCACACTTGTTCTAGTTGCTCAAGAAAAGGCCGTCTCATTGTGGGCACTGTAACACGCATGTTGGACTCGTTGAAGAGTGTTACGGTGTATAATGTATTGTAGTAATATATTACATTGAGCTGCAAGCATGTAACGGCTTGCATTTAATAAAAGACTCTTGAATGGTGTTACGGAGTTTGGAACATAGTACTCAGTGAAGGTTTAAACGGACGCCTTTGTAAGTAAAATATTATAGTGAATGACATCTACATGATAAGAAGTTAAAATCATCACAAATGTCGATTTTAATGATACTGGAATACCGGAGTAACAAAAGGCAATAAAGTTCGGATCCCAGTCAAAAGGTAATGTGTAAGTGTAACTCAGATGCCTCTTTCACGCTCGGTAGCGGCTAAAACGTCCATAAGCAAGACGGTCGTAACGTGGCTGTGACTAAGCGTGCAACCGGAGACAAAATCGACACTCGGAATCCTACGTCGCACTATCAAAATCCGATATCTACGTACCTTTGTTTTTAATCTTCAGTATCGCTTCTACCCATCGACGTCGCTCTCGAGTCATTTGTTCGTTCTTTTTGTGTAATCGGCGCATAGTCTCGTTGCAGTACCAACGTTCTTTAATGGTAGTATACTATTAAATACAACCCAGCACTAGATATGTGATTTTTCATATTCAGGCAAGGTAGCTATGTAAACAAAAACAAACGTTTGATTTAGATCGGTTGTCATTGCGTAATTGTTCTTTAGTTGAAGTGGAGATGATTTTTGAGTTTCGAAAGGTCTGACAGTGGTAACGAGTGATAAAATCCATCGATTTGCTAAGTGGAGTTTTGCAATTAAATCGATCAATGGGACTACTTGCAAATCACCGTGATTCACTCTCGCAACAACTTTCTTGTTTTTGGTTAATAACTTCTCATTGGGGGTTTGAAAGTGACCGATTCCCATCCTATGTCAGAACTTGATGCTCTTTGTAGTCGTTCTCGTCCACTTTCTTTTCCATGCCTGAATGTATTTGTAATTTTTTGCTGTGGGTCTGGACCTTCATAATCACTACATTTTAGTTTGATTTTCCCATATTTGTTTTGTTTACCTACCTCCGCAGCTCGCTTCCTTTCTCTACTGATTATCATGTCGTCTCGTAAACACTGCAGTTTATGGTCTTGTTCCGATATCTTCGTTTCCAGATCATCTAGATGGCACAAAAACAGATACATGTAATGTGTCACCGGCGAACCTTCTTGGGGAGATAAATCCGTAGTCAGATCCATTAAAATGGGACGATTTGCAGAAACATGGTATTACAGATATCTCTGGCAACGATTCTCAAAGAATGGATGAATGATATGTTTATATCTGATGTTGGTAGAATGTCCAATAATATTCAACGTACTTTCACAGGGCACACTTAAAGGGACATTTAACGGCCGAAAAACGCATTTTGGATTGACTTTTAAGTCATTACCTGTGACCAGAATTATAAAACAATAAAATCCGTAACTTTTTGGAATTTTATCACGGTGATAATTGGCGGTTTGTGATTTTTATCAGTCACAAATGGCGCCAATTATCACCACTGCAGGCCACGCACTTCGCTTAATCCAAGGCCGGTTACTTACCAGTCATATGCTTTAATTAAAATTAATTTACATTCATCGATTGAGGAGTAGTTCAGCTAACAAGTCCGTTTTTTTGCGAAAGGGGAGGTTTCCGGTTCGAATCCGTGTCACTTTTCGGTAGGCTTTGTTTTCATGTAATCCTATCGAAAGGTTGTAATCAAAATACCGTTGAATCTAGAGCATAGTGTATCGTCACAGCCCCAGAAAGTTCCACAATAGACCTAATTCACGCGGCAGACATTAAAATCCAAAGAGAGGCTCACTGCGATACTCAACAAAGCGCAAGTTGACATTGTGTGAGTTAAATGGCTGGTCTTTCGAGTCCAATCTGGGTATTAAATCTTAGAAATGTATAGATAATTAACCACAGAGACGTAGAAAAATACATTAGAGAACAAGTCAATGCACCAAAGAGTTGTCTGACGAAAGGCTATAAGTTTTTTCGGAAAACTAGGTTCGAAAAATGAAAAGTAAATATGACCTAATTGCGGCAATCGTATAACAGATTAAGTATTATGGCGTTTCTTCTTGTAAATTGTTGATAAAATGCCTTCTACACGAACCAGGTCATCTGCTCGTATTTTTGATGAGTTGAAGATATATTCGACAGTGGTGGCTCGTCGCATTTTGCTCTCATGAGTGTGCAAGTCACATCTGGTTTAATTTGTTGATCAAGAATATTAACATCAAGCATAGCCTACTGTAGGTCATCCTGGTAGTGAATTAGGGACTGCCGGGACTAACAGTTGATTTGCCATTGATCTGCAAGGATAATTGATGTTATTAAATATATTTCATTAAAATAAATAATCAGGTTCGTAATTGAATATAAAAATTATTTGACCACCAATTCTGCTTTCTTGGTTTTAATAATTCTTACATTTATTTCATGTATTAGGTTTCAAATATCAATCTGGACCAAGTTGAATTTTAAAATCAAAAAACCTTATTTGTCCGTCCAACGCATAATCTCGTCTTAGAGCTCAATTTCAGGACTCATTGGTGGAAATTTGTCGCCGAGTGCGGAGGGAGAAAATCTACCTCACGATCACCATCATTAGCACTCCCGCCCTGTTGCAAGCTCTCATAAGCTAGCTGTATCAAGTAGCAATTTGTACTCTTTCAAATTGTCACGTGTGTGGTTACAGGTAATTTGAACTTCGGAGGGAAATTTTAAATCACTAGGGGACTGAATCTTTAGGCATCGTTGGGGGAATTTCGCGGCGAGATTTTGCAATATTTTTAAGTTGAGTGGGGATAGAGCCGATATTCGGCCCCAAAATCGAGAGATTGAGCTTCCTGTCCTTTAGAAAGAAAAATTCATTATGTTTCAACCCGTAATCATGAAAACACAGCTTGGCTGGCCGAAGATTCACCGGTCGTTGCTATGATGCTCGGCAACAGAGATGCGATAAAATATGACCTAGCTTTTCGAAACATTTATAAATTTTACACGGAAATATTTTCCTTCGTCGCGGCATATGGCAACGACCCAACGCTTCCGCAACGTCCATAGGGATTGTAAAACAGACAGTTGAGTGTCCATATATTTTCTGCCGTTCGAGCAACGCGGAATACAACTATGCCGATAAGCCAACAGTTCTATCGTAGCGAGCCTCGATTTGGAACGCGCCTCCTGTCGGCGTGAATTAGGTCTATAAAGAGTAGTATGTGCTTGTTTGGCAATTCTCAGCTGAGGAGAAGCCAGCAGCTAACTGACTAAAAATCTCTACTATCCAAGGTAATTCTCTAGAGTACCTCTGTCGTTCTCCATGAAGCCCAGTTCATTTTCTACAGCTTCCAGCCTGTCTCGTGTTTCTGTCAACAATCTTTCGTTCAAAAAGGCCTTCTGTGAACATTCTTTGAGCTGCGCCTCCTTGTCAGCGAGTGTTGCAGCTACAGATTCTGAATGGAATGCAAAAATTGTTCGTTATCAATATGAATTTCTGATTTTTGTAGTGGCAATTAGTTTACATCTGTGTGAAAAGTAAAAAGAATTTGTCCGACAAAAAATACATGCAAACAGCTCAGGTCAGGTGCTTTAAGACATTTACGTGCACGTGGAATACGTGTGAATAAACCATTGGAGCCAATGAATTTACGGCATGCAACAGGAAGGCACGTCAAGTTCGATTGAGCTTAAAATATTTTGACCAAACGTTCTGACCTGACAGTCCCGATGGCTGAAAATCCAAACTACTGAATTCTATCGATCACGTTGGCCCCTTAATTGTTTACAAAATGAATACTGGGACATACGATTTGCATGCTTCAACTTTTACTGTACCATTTATTGTTCTCAAGCGGTCTATCTTCTCGGATAACTCTTCAATCACGTCCTCTTTTTCCGAGAGTTTAGAGGACATATTGTCATAGCTCTGTTCCCTCTGCTTTATACGTCCATCAATGTCTGATAACAGTTTGTCTAGTTTGCACTCAACTTTTACACAGGTTTGTTCCAACACGTTCAGGTGAGCATTGTTTTCTGACAACTCGAACTGATTTTCTTTTATGATGTTTGTTACTTCCGCAACACCTCTTTTCAACGACTCTATCATCTTCCAAGCATCGGCATGAATTTCCATTTTCGTTTAGCATCTGATGTGTGACGTTTAAGATATTGAACGCTCGTGTTTTCTGGTACGTGCATTCATTATACCACACAGTTGCATTTTGCCTTGTCAATATTCAGCTCAAAAAGATTGACTACATTTTGCCCTGTTTAGCTGGCTAAAGACGAAAATAAAAACACTGAGAGTAGGTCAACTGCGGTGGTACACACACGTTTATTTGGACTTTGTACGCCAACAAGTGTTCATGTTACTACCTCTGGTGTTTATTTCGATTTTGTATTCTAACGGTCTGCGTTGGCTCTCGTCGTAACGTTTATGCTATGACCTGCTGTTTATTTTGACAATGCGCACCATGCTAGAAACGGGGTGGCGTTGTCCCTTTGTTCCTCAAGCGTGAATTTTTTACACCCAATACCAAGAACAGATGAACAACGCTACCCCGTTTCACAACGGTTCACTCAGTGTTTCCGAAAAAAGATTCCAGTTTTGATCATTAAAGGTGCACTTCATTCCCAGTTGTGGAAATCACGAAATTAATTCTCATGAACTTGCCGCGATAACAATAATTGAGTTCTACCATTAAAAGGATTTGATGGTCACTTGACATGTACTTGAAGAAGACCCATAAATTACGAGTTCGCACATCCTAAAGAACCTTTGAATTAAAACTCATTTTTCTTGTGACAATGTTGGAAATGGAAATCATTTTATCATGGTTTGGATAGGTTTAAAACGTCATCCTGTGTTGTTTGAGTAACTTGCTTCAGTTTACACAGTAGGCTTTGAGTGAATAGGAATGTTCTATTCTATGTGTGCTGTTCAAAACCATTCTCTACGGATCACGCTGGTTCAGAAAGTTTCCAAGCATTTCATGCCCAACTGATCTTCACACCAGTGTGATAGAAATTGAAAGGCGCACTCAGCGATTCTTTTAACATTTCGAATTTAATGTTTTTAAATCTTCATTAATCATTCATTTTGTAACTTTCGTTTTCTCTTTCCACGAGACAAAAATTTCAAAGATATATTACTAATGGTCAGGAACTTCCTACTGGACACAAAGTACACACATGTATGACTTATATCCATATTCTATATTTTCTGGAAATTTTAGGGACGCAAAACCGTTGGCAACCTGAGGCAGGCTGGTGATCCTATCTATGCCTCCACTGATCCATTTGAAGGCTTGATAGAAGCACTAGAGAGATTGCGCTGTTACAAGCAGAAGTCTGGCAACATCCCCTCTGCTGACTTGCTTAGATACGCTGTTCTTTTCAGGCATGGCTCTCACACAGAATTTAACTGTCAGGGCACAATTATATTTTAAATAAAAAGTGACCAATTAAATGCAATGTGAATTCTTTCATCATCCACTTTCTAATGAAAGAATACTGGGTATTGAGGAAAACTGCTAAATATTTCGGAAATTTTATTGACAATAAGTGCCTATGACGTAACGGTGTGATAAATTTCGTAGTTGTAGTGTCCTCCGCATGTCTGCCCGAAACCATCGGCACATGGAAGTAGGCAATTAACATCATCTACCACAACGCCGCTGAAGGTGCTGTCGCCACAGTAGCATCTGTCACCGTTACTTAACCCGGCGTAACTGTAGCCATGCACGACTGGCGCAGACCCGTTTACAGTAATAGGCGGAGTTCTGTTGGGTTGAGATATGAAAGTAGAGCCTCGTGTAAATATGACTGGTGACTGAAGCAGCCAACTCTGTCTCCTGGAAGTATAAGTAAAAGTCTAAATATATGTCTAGACTATAGTAGAATGAAGCCGTAGTCATGAGATGTCATGGTCAATATTTTTGAGAGAGGAATAGGGCCGACATTCGGCCCTAAAATCGAGGGGTTGAGCTGGGCCCTGAACCTTTTAAAAAATGCATCACGTTTCTACCCGCAGTCATGAAAACGCAGCCTGGCGAGCTGAAGATTCTCCGGTCCGTTGCTATTGTGCTCGGCAACTGAGAAGCGACAAAATATGATATAACTTTTCGAAAACATTTATAAATTTTACACAGATATATTTTCCTTCATCGCGACGTATGGCGACGAACCAACGCTCCTGAATATTAACGTTATGAGGGATTGTAAAACAGACAGTCGAGTGTCCGTATTTTTCTAGCAGTTCGAGCAACGCGGAATACAAGCAGATAAGCCAACAGAACTAACGTAGCGAGCCTCGTTTTGGAACGGGCCTCCTGTCGGCGTGAATTAGGTCTATAGCTGGCTCTCTATTGACACTCGCTGTAACTGCTGATTCTCTTCACTGCAACTCTTTAACTGCTTAACTGCTTTTCTTCTGATTAACTGACTGTCCCAGAACCGTGCCTGAGTACGCATAGACTAATGCATTGTTCTAGAACTTTTCACCAGTTCAAGCACGTTCTAGAACTTTTCGGAATCTACTCAAACATTCTACAAACATATACTAGTCTCTAGAATATTCCAGACTGCATTAATCACTGTCATGCTAGAGTCTTCTAGAAAGTTCCACACTATACTGTAATAAAAGAATTACATCATCACTGCACTCAAAAAACAGAACCACAAAACAAAATAAAACAAAACAACTAAAAACAGTGTCAGTCTATATTCTGACATTTTAATTGATGGATACATGTAGCTGAAATTTCGAAATCTGTTCAGTATTTATTGAAATTTTTAACTATCCGGTGTAAAAACCATCTTAAACAAATCACTCGTTCGTACTCATCCGGCTTACGGCCCATGCTGGGCTTACCGCCCACTCCCAAAAATTTCAACTTTTCATTTTTAAGTGCCCATGCTCGGTTTACCACCCATCCCCAATTTTTCATGAGCAAGACTTCCGTAAAATATCTGTTCTTCTGTGAACGTTCGTTGCGCAAAATTAAAATTCCAATTAATCAGTTTTAGCAGAACCGGGACCTTGCCTTACTATGGCGGTAAAATTCCCAGCGTATTCTCATGCCCTTTACTGAAGGAGACACAATGGGGCTATTCGGAAAATTTACATTAACTTGAGGGCGCGCGTGTACTTGAGGTAGATAAGCAGCCTCGATTTCGCGAGCCCTTTAAATACATGTTGAATATGAGATTGTGTGAAAAGGGTGCTTCTATGAGAGGAAGTAAGAACGCCCTTATACAAAGGTAAGGTTTGTGATTATTTTAACGATTATTCCATGTTTATTCTACTGATGCCTGTTAACTGAGGTACTCGCCGATGTCGAATTCGCGGCAGTCGCCAGTCGGGTTAATCTTTGTTGTGATTTGTGTTACGATACTTGACGTAGCACTCGGAATCTTTTTGTATATCAGAGCAGTATTATTGTTTGGAATGATTTCTGACAGGTTTATCAGTGACAGTTACATCAATCAATGCTCAATGATTATGCTGTCATCACGACATTGGTAAGTGAGTTAAGATTACAATCCAAGTCCAATGGCAAAAGGTACGTGACAAATATCCATTAGACTATTTGTTTAGGCCTACTCTCTATCCTATATCTTCCGGAAATCTATTACACGTGGAAATGGAATCTATTATGTCTTTTTCACGTGTCCTTTGGTTTTTAGTTTTGAGGGCTTTTGCCGTGCAGAGGAGATATGCATTGCTTCTGCTGAAATAGAAAATCAATCAGTTGAAGGCACTGATACAAACTCGTTAAAATTCATGAAAATTCCTATCTTTACCCTGCTTGAAATGAAACTGGCCTTCGCTGTATACAATGGGGCTATTCGGAGAATTCTTCTCGCGGTGTCGCTGCTGTACTAGTGGTGATTGAATTGCGCATGCGTGGCTGTCTGCATGTAAACAACTGGTCAAAGATGCAATTTTTATCAAAATACGTCGTGGCGCTAAGCCTTATTACTGCTAATTTCCCTGGTGCAAGTCTTCGACAGGGGGCCACAAATTCCCAATAGACCTAAGGTTACTGTATTCGTGGACAATTGCGGTCAACAGGGTCAACTCACTGACAAAAAGCGTGTGGATGCTGAAGCCCCGTGTGTGCTCTTTGACTTAGCAGTTCCATTCGGAGACTTCACAACATTACTTGGTAAGTTTTTAGCAATCAGTTTCTATCAACATCGTTCGGTGGTGCTATCCCCACCAGTTACCCCACTGAATAACAGTTTTATTGATTGAAACTAAGTGTTTCTTTTTGGAAACTCACCCGATGCCGGGTAGGCTAGCAGCACATATGATATTGATTATTGTCCTGGGTGGGAGTGCTCCCAAAATAAGAGGTGTATGGTACGTGATGCACAGAAGTCAAGAGTGACTTTTTCACAGCAGTTTCTCTTCAAAACTTTGCTGTTTCCAATAAAATTCTCTAGGTGAGTGAGTTTCCTTATTTTATCGTGGACCCCACCCCCAGGATTACCAGCTCAGTTATCGAATTAACATGAATAAGCCTTAATTCAGTAAATGTCGTAACATTGCATTGGAAAAAATTGACACCTAGATTGAATTTTACTTGTTGAGATCAGAAGCACATTTTAAGTGTCATGAAAAATACACATTGTTAAATCACTTTTAGCCTGTTTCACATATTTTAATTCAGATATTAAATAAGACTTGGGTACAAAGGTTATTAGTTTTTACACATAAACATGAAGATAAATGTCAAGTATGTTCTGCCTTACAAAAGTAGTTTTGTCTTGTCTTTTCTTTTAAAATTTGCTAATATTTCTATTCTGTTACAGGCAAGAACAAACAACTGAAACCAACCACCTGACCATCTATTTCACCGTTGGACAAAGTGAAAAGCAATCCTTCAGCAATAACCTGAGACAACTGAACGTAATTCAGAAATTCAGCACCTGATATACCTGATTATGGACTCCCTCACAATGTTGTTTCTTTCTGTGCTTTTTCAGTTTGCCATTTGTTTTTAAATACACTGATAATTGTTTATTCTCGAATCTTGTGCATAGCAGATTCTTATCCAGCTAGCTACAATTGAAAACATACAATAAGACAATCGATGCAGTCACTGAATGTCATTTCCCCATAATCTGTACCAAATTGAAAAGTTTTTACCAATAGTATAAAGCCTTTCTTCTGAAAGGAAAATTTAATGTCACTCAGCTTTTGGCTTTCATTTCACTGGGTTCTAGTTTCAATGGCCTATAGAAGCGCTTGTAAAAAAGGTCCAGTTTCAACACGTGGCTTTCTTTCATGTAACCTCATTCAGCCTCAATAACATCCACAATTAGACCCTTGAAGGTAAACACAGCAGCATATCACTTGAATCGTTTTGAGCCCAAAATCAGACTCTGAACTAGACCAGAGTGTGACTAGGTCTTCTTTAGCTTCAGTCCCTCATGTTTCTTCCAGGAAAGGAAATAAGCTATTGTCCACACATGACTCATTGCCTATGAAAGGGCATCCTCACCAACAAGGCTTATTTGTGTAGCAGTCAGATATAGTTCGTCTGGATACACAGACACTCCACTGGCACATTGTCTTATGGTAACTTAGTACTGCGATTCACATTTCTCCAGGGCCACTGACTTGCACATTGTGCCATGCAGCACTGCTGGTGTGTGGAAGTGCTGTGGGAAGAGAACGGAGTAACAAAGCTTGTCTATGATACAGCTTGAAGTGGCCTTAAAATGTCACTGAACCTGGAACAAATATTGAAATATGAATAATTAAGTACTCCAGATTGGATCAAAAATGTTATCCCTGTTTTTCAAAAATATATGGTGATTGGTCTACAGTTTCACATAAAAGTAAATAATTACTATTTTCAGAAACCAAGGGTGTATATAATGAGTATTGCATAAAACTGTGTCTTTATTTTTTATCCCTAGCCATAACAATTCTTTAAACGCATCACTTGTCTGTAAAATATACAAGCTTTTTGAGACAACTTCAAACCTTTGTTACCCATTTTCAAGCCTTTTTAATTTTGATACTTTCAGCAATTTTAAACTCAGATTACAGGTTCATGGGTCTGTCAAGCATACTTCTAGCCTAAGGTTGAGGGAACCGTTTTTCTTCTAATAGAAGATATGAAGACTTGGGTCATTTAAAAATGATGGATAATCTTTCTGTTGTTTAAGAGTAATTACAAATCGTAAGGCACCATCAAAAATGCAATTTTCACAAAAATGGCAGTCATTTGAATTTATAACGACTTGCAACATTTCAAGGCATGAGTTAAGACTATTCAGTCACTGTGAATTCGGAAAATGTAATATATTTTCGTGGTTTTACAATTGATACAAGTAGCAAAACAGTTTCATGAAATCAACTTGAAGGGACTTCGTGAAGGTTAAGAATTACCTCACCATGCTCTTTTCCCCAAACATGTATTACCTGTTATTTCCACACATTCAGTTGTACCAAATATTACAACCCCCCATGCCAATCCTCCCTCGGGACCTGAATAAGTAATTTAACAAAATGACTTTAAAAATAGCTGTTCCTTTTCAAAGGCTTTGTTCGTTGTCTCCAATATTGAAAGTAGGCTTTGACAACAGATCTGCACTGGATGGGAAGATCTTGTTGGTTAGCTGCAGTCAAATGCTAAAAACCAATTTTTGTCCATTCAGGGACGGTGCAGAAGCGATGCATATCTCCTCTGCACGGTACAAGCCTTCAAACCTAAAAACCAAAGGTTACGTGAAAACTGACGTGATAGATTTCCATTTCAACGTGTAATAGATTTCCAGAAGACATATGATAGGGAGTAAACAAATAGTCTAATGCAATGGATATTTATCACTCACGTACCCTTTGCCATTGGGATTGGATTGTAATCTTAACTCATTAACCTGTATCGAGTTGACAGCATAAACATTCAGCATTGATTGATGTAACTGTCACTGATAAACTTTTAGAAATCATTCCAAACAATAATAATGCTTTGATGTACGAAAAGATCCCGATTGCTACGTCAAGTATCGTATCACATATCACAACATACAAAGATTAACCAGACTCTGGCTGGCGACTGACTGCCGCGAAGTCGACATCGGCGAGTGCCTCAGTTAACAGGCATCGGTAGAATAATCATGGAATAATCGTTAAAAAAAACACAAACCTTACCTTTGTATGAGGTCGTGCTTACTTCCTCTCTTAGAAGCACCCCTTTTACGCAATCTCAGATTCAGTTGGCACGGCTGCAAGCCATTTCACCATGTATTTAAAGGGCTCGCGAAATCGAGGCTGTTAATCTATCACCACTAGTACACGCACGCCCTCTAGTTATTGTAGATTTTCCGAATAGCCCCATTGCGCTAAAAGTAGATATGTAGTGATACAAAGACACTCGTATAATTTGTTTGATTGGCTGCCATGACAAACCACGCGGAAGTGGAAAAATTCACAGATTTCATCAAACTTTGTATCTTTTACGCACTGAACTCTGGTTACATTTGTATAACGATTGGGGCATTATTTAGAGGGCGTGGGTTACTCAAAAAACCAGACAAAGAATTATTATTTCGTTTTTTCATCATGTAGAAATTCCCAATTTAATTCTAAGTTTAACAAAAAATAGTACTTCCAACAAAAAAATTCTTCGTCCAGATTCCAAACATTTAACCTTATATTCATATATAAAAAACCTTCACACCCCTTGCTAAGGACTATCCTATGTGGGCAACGACAGCAAAAATGGTCACTTGCTGGTGTGCCGTCCATTTTGCGTGGTGTGAATTTCGCACTCAAGGTCGAAAGCCAACATCCCGTGGAGTATGAAAATGCAGTTGAAGTCCGTGCAAAGATTTGGAATTAGAGTACTGAGGGTTCCTGGATCTTTTAAGGTGAGTTTTGTTTGATAGATGAAATTTTAACTCACACTAAAAATTTTTAAACTATTTCAGCACGGCAAAATCATCGACACGCGTAAGCGACAAACGAAGGTTTGAAAAGTGGTTTTAAATAAAATCACATAACGTGAAATTTAACTGCAATATAGTCCAACATTTGAAGGGGGTTTTTGCTATAAAGAACCCGACGATGAATTTAAAAATAAAATTAACTTGTATTTATTTTGCTCTAAAGTTGAAAATTGACAAAATTTGATGTTTAAAAACGAAATTAAAAACTCTTCGTGCAGAAAGTGAAATGTTGATCTTTCTTTTATGTAAAAGCATTAAATGACCCCCCACAGCTGCTGAATCCAATTGGCAAATTGTCGCAAGGAGCTGAAACATCCTTACTTGTCGGTGCCGCGGTTTCACGTGACTGGGATTTCTGAACCTGGGCTTTCATTCAAATTTCACATTTCCCTGTCGATACGCGGAATAATGTCTCGTGGGATATTACTTCATGTACGCCACTCTCGGTACGTTATGTGTATATATAGTATATCTGTTGTCTATAATCTATAGATGAGATGCAGTACACTTCATTTCGCGTATACTCGAAAAGAGAGTAGGTGCTCGAAATTTCGAACACATTATGCCATTGAAAACTCTAAAGTAGACTCTTGAGTAGGCCTATAGAGTGTGAGTTTTTGCGTCGAGTCTAAGTACGGAGATTGAAGACCGGACCCCGGCCCAAACTGTAGGATAGGCCTGCCCTTTGCAATTAGGGAGCCAAGATGTCAAGGTTTGAATTCATATAGCCTTTGCTTGCACATTGTCTCACGAGTACGATATCATGCGTAATGAAATGCCACACGTTTTATTTGGATGTAGAAGGTAAAAAGTATTTTTAGGTATTTTGCGTACTTGTGTTAGGTTTATGATAATATTTTGCTAGAATATTTATTAAAGTTCTTCTCTCACGCGTTGTTAACCCTTATTACATGGTTAGAGGATATTATAAGGATCCAAGATATACTTACCCCATAACTAATACACAATCCGTACTCGAAAAAAGTTTAAATGAACGCGCCCGAAGAACCACCGCCATTTTGAACTTGCCGCGAACCCGGAAGTACAATTCATTCAGGAACCCAGGCCGAGAAAACGCCGTCAGTGCGACTGGAGCAGTGCCTGTTCTGTTACCAGCCAGCAAACGGGGATGAAATAATCGACAGCGCGCCTTAATTTTAATAAAATCAAACTACGGACAATTTTATGGAATTTGCTGAAGAAATTATTTTGCCAGACTCGGGACCGCACTGGCTATCGGACCCGGTGCGGATCGAGACCAGACATTGGCGAACGGTAAATGCATGCGGTTGCAAGCTGCTTTGTCGAAGTAAAATGGTCATATCATAAATGCTGCATATATTCAAGGGTAGTTTCAGACACTTGCATGAAATTACGGGCTGGTTAGTCCTGTGTCACACTGCCGCGGCGAGACCTTAGTTAGCCTCAGTCACCAGCTACCAGTGAAGACTATCATCAAAATACAGCTTGTTAGTAGGCCTATACAGCTTTGCGCCAAGGCTACCCTTAGGCCTAACTGGTCGCTGGCCACAGCGCTCGCTCAAACGAGGTTTATTTAGAACTTGGGTACTTCTGGCGAACTGTGCAAAGTTGTTGGCTTTCAATAGAGATTTTCCCAGACTTTGTATGAGTGCACCAAGCCTAAAAGAGGGGGGGGCTGGAATTTTTGGGAATGTCTATCTTTTACTATAAGATTCAGTGGGTATGTTCAGAGCTATGAATTGCAGACTCTAAATTTTGGTACTTCCTGTCTTCTAGTGGAATATTGTCTCATTTTCTACTTTTTTCGGAATTCGTGCTTCTGTGACTGAGGCAGACCTTTTTCCAGTTCTCCAAAAAGGGGGCTCGTTCGAGCACATAAGTATGACAAGTCCAATACAACATGTTATCATTTTTTATTCATTAACCCAAAATGATTCAAACTTTTAACATAATAAGTAACTTAAAATGCACAATACTTTACAACATTTAGCATTACAAACACTATTCAACAGCAACAGTTTCCATGATATGAAAGTGGACATACATGTAACTATTACCATGGTGACGGAATAGTGTTTCCTTACACCAGAATTTGACAAGCATCATTTAAAAAAATACGAAGTTGCAAGGAACAAGAATTAGAGGCTTGAAGCTTCACAATCCAACATACATGTAGCTTATTTCTCAAATTAAGATATTGTTGACTTGATAACCTGAATTAAGAAGCAATAATTACAAAACATGACTTGAAAGCAATTGAGACTTAAAATTTTGAAAAATATGAATCATTTTGTGACACCAAATCAAGTCTTGAACAGCAGTTGACAGTCAAACAAAAAAACATTTCAAAATTATTTCAAGACAACTATTTTTTGAGCTTAGTGTAAGATGACCTGAATGGGAAATTTACAGTAAAATAATTCGAATGTATCTTATATTTTTGCACAAAAACACGAAAACTGAACAAAGTTTCTTTTTTGTAGCAACGTTTGTCAAAATGTATCAACGTTAAATCTTCACAAATTACAAAGTAGCCGATTGAACATGCCTTTCAGTTCAGCAAAAGTCGCCATGTTGTCGGTGCCGCCAGAAATGAGACTTAAGTCCAACGGGAATTGTGAGCACATTTATCACTTAATGAGTAACAACTGCGAGGCTGAAATTTGGTGAACCCTGTTAAATCGTGCAGAATAGTAAGTAAAGATATGTCTAACTAAATTTCACCGTAATTTGTAGGCGAAAACAATTTACACAAAGTTTTAAACTCGTAACTTATCCCGCTGTCCTCCAATATGGCCGACGCGATCCAAACAAAATGACCCAAATTTCGCCACAAAACTTGCAATAACTTTACACTGCTTGCTCCGATTTTGATACTTTTTCGATTTTTACTGAGTAGAATGCACTACCTTTCCGATGATAGCAAAGTACTTTTTGAAAACGAGAAAAAAATAAAACCGAAAAAAATTTGGTTCGACCCATATTGGTTCCTAGGTTCGACCGGCCTACTTAAGGAACTAAACACCAATGCTATTTTAACATACTAAGTACGCGTAACATTCCAAAAAATCAACGACCACTAACTACAAATTATAAATACACTACATATGCAAACGAATCACAAGATATTACTTACAACAAAATAATGAAGACTTTTCGAGCAAGCGATAGCACATTCAGTTACAAGCAAAAAATGGCGGCTTTCAGGACAAGTTCGTGAACTGATGAGCCGGAAATTGTGGGTACGGAAATAACCGATGACAACCGGTAATCATACGCTCAGAGAGAAGGGTCAAATACTGTTCAAAAATCCCTTTTGGCAGGAAAGGCGAAAAGAATATAAAGAGAGGGTGTCCAAAATAAGATTTTATGTAGTAAGTATTTTCGGATACTGGAATCACATGGGCAGTTTGAGAGAAGGACTTTAAACAGATAGTGCACATGACAGCAAAATGCTATGCTGTCAACTCGTAAACAATAAGAGCAGACGAACTGGTTCGTGTAGAAAGCATTTTTATCAACAATTTACAAGAAGAAACGCAACCTAGCATTCAGCATAATACTTAATACGTAACCACCGCAATTTGGTCATATTTACTTTTCATGTGTCGAACCTAGTTTTTCCGAAAAAAAACTTATAGACTTTCTCAGTTCGGACAACTCTTTGTTACATTGATCTGTTCTCTATAAATGTATTTTTCTACGTCTCTGTGGTTAATTATCGACACATTTTTAAGATTTAATATCCAGGTTGGACTCGAAAGACCGGCCATTTAACTCACGCAATGTTAACTTCCGCTTTGTTTATCGCAGTGAGCCTCGCTTTGGATTTTAATGTCTGCCGCGTGAATTAAGTCTATGGTTCCCCCAGTTTCGAGTAGTAGCCTACACTATTATTAAAGACGACTCCGTTGTTCTAGCAAGGACAGTAATGTGGATTAAAAGGGGATCAGCAACCACTTGAATGTTTATGGCATATAAGCATTTTCTGCAAACAAATGTTTGCTCATCATGTTGTGGTGCCCTAATCACTATCAATGACCCGTCTAGACGTCCCACAACACGGGGAAAGCCAGCGACTTGATGGAATTGCCGCTGGTACAGACCGATGTTTTCGATCAAGTTGGGGAACGACAGGTCGGGTGATTTGTTGATTGCATTTGTTACTTTTGTGATCGTTCTTGAAACGGTCGACTTAGTCACCCCTTGGGTATCGCCTTCGACCGTTTGAAAGCTTCCAGTGGCGTAGAACTGCAACGCAACTGATACTTGCTGCTCAGTTTATATCCTCTGCGTGTTTCTGGTTCGAGATCGTCTTTTAAAAACGAGCATAATGTGTCGACTGCACCCTTATCCATTCGGTAGCCCTCAGCTTACGAGTCGTAACGAAGACGCTCTCGATAAACCCTGCCTACATGTAGGTTTTCCTTCCTCTGCTGACGAACGTGGAAGACGACCATTTTGACAAACTTAAGATCGAGTTAAGATAAGAGGAGAGTTGACTTAAATTTAAGACAAAAACTTAAGTCAGTCTTAGCTAAGATTGTTTCTTGGAACGCGAAATAATCTTAAGATTTGTCTTAAGTCAAAAACTTAAGACAAATCGAGCCCCCCCCCACGTCCGCCATAGCTTGGGGATGTCCGAAGCAGAAACAACACAAAGAATGTGGCAACTGATAATGTTTTTATTATTAATTTTTCTAAAATCTGTCTTTTCTCACAGTGTTTTAGGGGCACGTTAACAAATAGTGCGCAGAAGACATTGTTTATACGCAATTAATCGAACACGACCCCTGTACATGTATGTTCATAGCAGAATGTACTGGTATATTGACCAAGCGAGTCACAACAGATGAGCTGAGATCCAGTACCATTGTCAATTTCTACTCATAGGAGGTTCACAAATATTTACATGTGAATGCGAGCGCGTGCATCGGGGTTGTCTTGGAGACATTAACATGTACTTTAACGGCGCCGCAAAGTGATTGACTGTTTATTCGTTGTCCAGTGTTTCTGCTAAATCAAAAATGTTAATTTCGAAAATATCATAATTTGTGTAGTTATGTTTTAAGTTTAGTAACGTCAATTTGGTGTTATTAGAAGGGTTTAGTAACGAGGTAATTTGGAAGAGAAGAACTTAAAATATGGCTCCAATGAACAAAGTAAAGGCACAGTTGTTGCGAAGAAATGGCTCAAACGGATCAGGTTTTATAGTCAAATACAAACGTCAGGGCACTGTTCCACTAAAATTAGAGATTTTCTATGCCGATTCTTAGAGTATATCTGATAAAATGTCACAACTTATTTGCACACTTTCTAAACTTAAACTTAGACAAATCGTAAATTTTAAATGTTTTTCAAATGAAACAATGCACCTAAAATTAAACCAAAGATACTTCACTCAACACCGTTGATAAAACTCACGGGCAACGTCCTGGTAATGGCTGATAAGCGCGGACGCTGTAATCAGGATTAATCAATTAGCCATTTAAGACAAGATCGTGTGTATTGAACACGTGGGTAACTTATTTAAGTTTCCATCATTTGACGTCACTAGCGGGAACTAGTCAGCTGGATCGCCCAGGTCTGTGTGCAGCTGACGAGAAGGTTCTAAGGACCAACGCCATTGGCCTAGACTTTCAAATTATTTTAAGGACGGAAAGGAATATCCTTATAGTCTGTTTTCAGGTCTCGTAATTTCCGCCGCTTTAAGCAGCTTTGAACACCAAAATCTATTGAGTACGTAGGTAGACAGGCATACACGTTTGCGCACTCATTTTCTAGTCTAAGATCGACGGCAGAGTGTCTACGATGTTTCACTTCCCTTCGCATAAGAGAAATATCGGTCATCCAAAATGAAAAAAGTAAGATCTGTGAAGACGCTTAAAAAGGGAGAAATCGACCCCCATAATAACAATCTTCAAGTACGTTTTAGTCCTAAAACCGACTGTCATATATTTCTGTAATAATAATTCAACGATTTAGCCTCTTACATCTTCAAAATATGTGCACAAATATGGCGTTTTAATAATGTTTTTACGATTATACAATATAATAAATCAAATAAATAACCAAGTTACTAGCTGACAAATCTAAATTAAGTGTTCTGTTTAACCTAAAATGTTATTAATCTAGCCAGTTACTCGTGTTTATTTTTCTATCAATACTGCATCATGATACACGAGGTGTATGTACAGCGTGACGGAGACTCATCCATCGTTCAAAAACAATACAATAGTAAAACATCGCAAATAAAGTGCTCCGTTGGTGATTACGTATGCACGAAAATTGTAAAAGTAGAAGTTTCTGACATCACCAATCACCTCCTGATCCACAAAGTCGAGATCAGAGAGATAAAGCAAACTTCATGAAAGTTTCGGTATCCAAACAATCCAACATCCGCGTGTGGATGGTATAAGAGTTTTGACAAGCGCTGTTTTCGCCATTTACTTGTTAGTTTAAAAGGGCATAAAACCCGTGCTTTCTTGCTAAAAAGAAAAATTGATTTAGGAGAAGTAATGCCTTATTCGTGTTCTGTAATTAGTTTAGAGGTGATGTGTGGGCTCCGGAAGAATAGATAATTCGCTGTTTTACCAAAAGAACCTCACGGAGTGACCTGGAATTTTATGAGTTTAGTTTCAAGCAACAACAAACACTTTTTCGAAGGCCTGAAATAAACTTTAATTTGACTAAGTAATAATTTGAGACCGGCTTCATGTTCGTAAGTGGTCTTTGCTGGTTAGCCGATGTAGGAATGATCGGTGAGCGTTATAACTTATTATTGTAATGGTAACTGCGATTCTATGAAAACTTGCCTATAGTTGTCATATATCAGCGTGTTGATGAGGTATTAAGTAAGATTCATTAGTCTCTTTACGCGTCACATGTTGGTCACATCACGTTATAGTTAAGTATGAACAGATCTCAGTCCCGGGCTCGAACTTCAGACTTTTTGCTTAACGACGTAGCGTTCACCCATTTGGCCAACGATACATTTTCTCAAAAGACGTCGCTATAGTCGACTGGCGAGAGTATAATACACGCTAGTGTTGGCTTACGTGGTAAATGGCGAACCGTGTAAAAATAGCCCAGGGCAACTGAACGAAGGAATGTTCGGAAAAAGTTTGATTGTATTTGTTCGAGCTGAGAAGAGTTCAAGACATCAAGGTTCTCCTAAGGTGTTCCTCTATGCGCAAAGATACTTATCGCCATAACTGATGGTTATCAGTGTGAAGCAGTGTTCGAGCTTCAGCAAATAAATGTGCTGGCCCGCCGGGCCAGTTATTTGATTATGAGAGCACATCCACACATGGCGTATATGTGAAAGTTAACTGGCCGGCCGCATATCCTCTGGCCACTGGGCCAGGGTGCATTTCAAACGCTGGTGTGAGGCGCAGTTCGCCGAAAAACTCCGGGCGTATGGAAGGACTATGATCAGATGACTTCCCAGTTGAGACACTGGTACAGTCTAGTATCGAGACTGGCAGCATATTTTATGAGATTGTCATATTTTGGTTGACATGCCATATGTGAGCTTGGAATGTTCGATGTGGAATTCCGAGTTCGTTAGTTATCTCAATGTTGAAGCGGCAATTTACCCGCAGCCCACCAAAACAAAAGTTTAGATCGTTCACCGTTATGGAATTAGTGTTTATTTTAGAGAAATTGGAGGTGATTCCACTTCTTCGATTGAACTGATAGTTCGTTAGCGCCTGGTAACCGGCCAGGCTGTACAAGCTGGGTTCTCAGTCAGTTGAACGCGTATCGTTTTATGCGCTAAGTATTAATTGTCTCGGTCAAGGAATAACGAACTGTCAGGGCAAACACTTCCCGTCTGAGTAAGTTGTGGCAGATTTTAAAGCGGAAAGTGTTCTAAACCAAAAATTTGTCGCAACGCGGATTGTGTTTGAATTATTATTATAAAAAGTCGTTATGAATCGAAAAACGACAGGCTCTATTTGACTTCGTTCACCGTTGGTTTAACCTTACGAACTTGCGGTGCATAATTTGAGCGCAAAATTTGTCAAGTGTCCCCAAAATTTCATGTTGATGCTTGCCTAATCTTGAGAACAAGACCGATCATTCCAGCAGAGCTGAGAAGTACGGATTCTCACGGTTATTTTGTCATAATGGGAACATCCAAAATGCATGGCAATTTACTTTATTGAGTCCGAGAACATTCGAATTATTACGTCGATGTCGCAGCTGAACGCGGGTGCAGGTCTAAACCTTATACACTTCTATTCTTTCCCTGCCGCCGCACGTCATCGATATTTGGCCTTTACATTGCACCTTGCACTCGTTGTCGCTTCTCCGCGCCCCGGAACCCGCGTAAGAGTTGCCGCAGTAGCAATAATTTGAATTCTTCAATGCAGCGTACTTGTATCTTCTGTTCTTGCAATAGCGCTTGCAGTAGTTGGGCGACATCATATCCGACCTGACCCAAGAACCTCCAAGAGACTGTTGATTGAAGCAACCGAGGCGTGCACCTGAAAATTTGACAATGTCAGTGTCAGGGGTAGGCTGACGCTAGTTTTAGTTCAATAGGTTTTATTTTGCTGTTCTAAACTGTTTACTGCAAAATACTAAAGAATATTGACAGTATTACGTTGTTTAATAAAAATCAAATGTATGTAGTTGTTTAGTTAGAAGTATATTTGACGGAACAACTTCAACTGAAATTCAGTTTGGCTAATTAAATATGAGTTGACGGTATATGAAGACGAATAGGCGCCTTATAAGAGCTCGCAATTCTGAGCCAACTGCAGGAATGCGTCATCAAGGCCTAGTTTCCCACTGCCGGCCTCCGTAGCATGCGCGCACCCAGCCTTCGGGGGGAGGCTCGAATTCCTGACGTTGTGGACCTTTTAGTAACAAAAAAGCGGGCGGACTAAAAAATAGCTTCGGTGTTGTCGAAGCTTCGGTCAATGGGAACACTTAACTTCAGTTTTGAATCGGAGTTAACGGCGCAGGTTAACTCCCAAGTAAAGAGGTGGGTTTAACTGCGTCAACGCTTCGCTACAATGGCCCGGAACACTTCCATATCGTCAGAGTTATCGATAGGGCTCACTGCCTGTGTTTGCCAACAGCGGCCAATGTAGAAATAAATATTATTTTGGCGGTTTAAGAATTTTGTTTCAATTAACCCACGTATTTTGTGGATTATTCACATTAAAAAAATCACTGAACGTGCAGTGTCCGCAAAACGAGTTCCTGCTACGCCATACCGCCTTTGTTTACATCAGGTGCGCGTGAGTCAAATTTTTAATTTGTCATTTTCTAGTAAATTGTCATCGTTCCAACGTGGCAACCGTTGGCTGCCGTGTGAATTTGGCGTTCTAGTGATGGGGAGAAAGAGAGGTCCTTAATTGCCATTTTTGATGACAAGCACTGTCAAAAAACAGCAACTAGGCCATATTTTGACCAAAGATCATAATTAGAGCCACCTTGCCATGACTTTGCTGAACTGTAACTCCAAACATAATGGTTGATGGGATAACAGTGAACCATAGTTAATATGGAAGCTTCGGTAGTAGTAATTTAACTTACTGGAAGAGCCTATAAGCAATGTATTCGTACGCCTGTGAGCTGGTCATGTCGGAGTGAATGTAATTTAACTAAAATGAATAGTTTGAAATCCGAAATATGCCCAGTTCTGACAAAGAAGACCATTTCCCGCTTTGAAATTGGTTTTAACTTGTTCCTTACACACAAATTGTCTAATTCAGTAGGTGTTCTTGGTAACTAATTTATAGGCCCTATAAGCTGACATTTACCACAAACTCCGCACGACTTTTCACAGTTATACAGCATGTAGCCTGGATTCTTCTCGCACTCGGATGGATTCCATTTCAGCGCCCAATCGGGACACGTCTTATGCTGGTCAACGCAATTGACGACTGAAATCGAAAACGAGACTGTTTCAGTGCGTGTGTTTATATGACAGTAGTCGGCGGGGAAACACTAGAGCAGTTTTTCTGTGGCGAAAACAAAACGTTCAGTAAACAGTCTCTTTGAGAGAAAAGCAAGACCTCGCAAGACCTCGCACGAGTGAAAGGTGGATGTTTCGCAAATATGCTCGAAAGTTTACTTGGCGTTCCATTAAGTGATTAGTCGGCGATGAGGTTGGAGTGTTCAGTAATGGCGGATGAATTTAGTGTTTCTGGTATGATAAATGAGGGAGTTTCGCAGCGGTCCACGAAGTTCATTCGAACTTACAGAAATTGGTGACGAAAGCGCCAGCTGCTTTGGTTACTCGAACCGCCAACAAAATGATATAACTATTAGCATTACCTGTGTTTTTCTCTACTGGTGAAAGTGCTTGCGAAACGCTAGGGGTTAGCCAGTTTGTTAACAGGTTTGAGATTCACCGTAATGTCATTGATCGTGAGGTTTGTATTACAAACGTACATACCTTTAGCACATGTTTTACACGACTTCTTGCAATAGTTCAGCATATAGGCAGGGTTAACATCACATTCGCTTGGGTTGCGATTGGCCCACGACTCGCATTTTGCGTTATCGTCAACGCACTTTTGTTCTGAAAGTGAATCGTAAACTTAAAGAGTGTGAAAATATCGCAATAAAAGATAGTCCCATCATTTGCAAAGCACTGAAATGGGGACAATATTTTATGAAGTTGTCGTATGATATCGATTGGTGTTTTCATATTGAATACCTGTTGGTTTACTGGTTGTCCTTTGGCCAGTAGGGTTGCCACAATTGTACATAGCGTTTAATTTGAACAGGTCAGTTTCCGTCATCTTATGCCAGTTTCCAAGAATCTTAGGGTTAGCACCATTTTTAGGCGTGATGGTGTTTTGTCCATTCTTGCTAAACGCCCTCGCTTCGTAATGCATGACGCTGCCGTAGTCATACTTGGCCCCGTAGGTGAGCGAACCTTTCTGGACGTTAAAGTTGTATTTCATCTCTGGAAAATTAAAGGTGAGTGGGATCTTAACAGTTGTTCCATGTTAAATCTAGTCGGGCAGTAAACATGTTGACCTAAATGTACATGAATACGCGTTGACGGAACGAAGTGTTGGTTTTGGAAACATATTATTATCGAGTTTCCTGTGATATTGCGAATGTACAGCTTGCTGTCAATTACAGCCTTCCGTCACTGAAACTAACTTTTAACTTAGAACACTTACCGTCGTGGCAAATTTTGTTCAGCAAAATTAGGCGTGACTGACAGCTTTGGAAAAAGTGAGAGCTCGTTGCTAAAAATAAATTCTACATTTTGTTTTGTCTCGACACGGTAAGTGTTATTCGCCGAGCGTGGAGCCAACCAAAATAAAATTGACACTTTTCATAGAAAAGAAATCACGTCTCATGTGAGTCACAAAGAAGCTGAGACTAGTTGCATATCTACTAATGATCAAACTCAATTTTCGACGGAACGCTATCGTTAGCCAAATAGGCGAACGCAAGTAATTTACTAGCGTAAGTTAATTCTTGCAAGAGGCGTAAAATAATTGTTTACAGAGTAAAGTAACTTTTAATAGCGTAAAGCAATTATTTGAGGCGCAAAGCAATTACGCCGCAAATAATCCCTTTACGCGTCAACATGCGCGCACCCGGCAGCCTTTAATATGAGGGCTCGAATTTCACTAGACAAAGCGGACCTTTTGCTAACAAAAAAGCGGTAGGACTAAAAAAACGGGGTACCACCTTCAGAAGTGCGAACTGTTCGCCTTTTTAGTGGACTTTTGTCTCATTTTCTCGGACTTTTCGTTTCTTTGAGGTGGACCTTGTTACCCACTTCACCAAATGGGGGGCGCTCCTTCGAGCCCCCGAGCCCCCCCCCCTGGGTGCGAGTATGGTCAAATAATTTTACTTTACGCGTCAAATAATTACTTCACACCTCTAACTAATTAGTTTACGCCTCTAAATGATTACGTGACACCTCTAACAAGAATCAACTTAAGCACGTAATTTAGGTGCGTAACTTTCACCCAGTTGGCCAACAATAGAACGTGGGTTTATAGCGGGTTTAACTATTTTCAGGAAACACTGCACGTGTTGCCCGGTAATAGTTATTGCTGAAACTTAAGAGTGCTGAAAGTATAGTTTGGCGTTCAATGAGACTTGCTTGACTGGAGACCTGTTACCACGGCCAATCAGTCTATGTGGGAGTGGAGGAATTATGTAGCGCCAAAATAATTCATGGGTATAGATTGAATTAGATAGAAGTACTCGAAACATGCTCCATGCCTAGATTATGAACACAAAAATCTGCAAAAATAGGAGTAATAGAGAATGATTTTTTCCGAGAACCGGCCTGGTTTGTCTTATTCCAGTCAAGTGTCCCTAAGTTTGTTTTGAAAGGCATTCAAGTGAGAGAAAACGTTACAGTTGCCCGAATTGACAAGTCCTTAGGCTGAGATCAAGTTCTGACCAACTATTGGTTTGAAGTCTTTTTCGACACAGGGGCGACATACGCTAAAAAGTCGCTGGATGGCGATATGTTAGTTGGAGGGCAGCCGTCTACATATGTGTATGGCTTCAATACAGTGGAATACTTCCCAGCATTTTTGCATCGTTTGCGGCCATCATGACTTAAAAATATTGTCACTGCTGAACGCATAGTGGAATAATGAAATGATTTACGCAAATAATTACGAGTAGCGAGGTAGAGTCACGTATTGTATTATCGGGTTTTTACTCGTGCCGAATTTGTTTTTCTCATGTGAATTGAAATGTACACACTGAAGGTCCTCACACCTGAAAATACAATCAAAAACGTGTACTGCATGACAGTTGTCACGCGGATGTGCAATTATTCAGCCTTACTGTCTTTAATATTGTCCCAATGGATGTTGACATATCTATCCCTGTCCACGCGGTTCTGCTCGTGGTCAAACCCAAGAGCGTGCAACAACTCATGTATTGGAGTTCCCAGTGTGTTGAAGCAGTTTGGCGCCAAGTTTACCACTTGAGCGCCACCTGTCATGCCAAGCGCACTATTACATCTGAAGACAAAAGATCCATTCAGTTGATTGTTCTCTGAATGCTGCTATGATCATGGGCGGCGCAGCACTGAAAAAAGAGGAGGCTAAAGCCCCCCAGCACCCCTGTGGTGCATCTTCTATAGACCATTGGCGGCGAAGCACTGAAAAAAGTGTGGGCTATAGCCCCCCCCAGCCCCAACGATGTGCCGCCCATGATGATTTTGGCAGACGAACAGTATTTGGGCGTTGACGGTATATTCTGTTGCTCCTATACTTATGCAAATGATCGACCTGATGACATTTTGCAAATCTAAGTTAAACTAGAACGTCCTGGATTATATTGTGGTACTCCTTACCAGATGGAACCGATGTTTGCGAACACTCAAGTTTTTGTTCTGCCTAGTAATACTTCACCAAACTCTAAAGATAAACTTTTTTATTAAAAAAATGCATACCTACCCAACAGAGGGCGCTGGTTGTTTTATTACGATGTAATTTCTTTCTGAAGAGCGCTGTTTAAACCTAATGCACGTGTTGGCTTCAAAAACCTTGAAAGCTTCAGCCAGTATATCCCTTCCCCTCGAACCTTCAANTGGCAAAGAAGATAAAACATGAATCAGTTTTGGTAGAAGAAATGATTTGACCACTGTAACTTTACCAAGAGTACTTAAGTTTCTTTTTGACCATCTCATAATTTCTTTTTTAATATCAACCAACTTGCGATCAAAATTTAAAATACTCATTTCCTGGATGTCAGTAGAAAAAACAATCTCGAGCGCTGGTTGTTTTATTACGATGTAATTTCTTTCTGAAGAGCGCTGTTTAAACCTAATGCACGTGTTGGCTTCAAAAACCTTGAAAGCTTCAGCCAGTATATCCCTTCCCCTCGAACCTTCAAAAGATTAAAACCTGGAAAATACAATTTGATTAAAATCGTCATATATCCATGTATGCGTGTGTGTATGTTCGTGTGCACGTATGTGTGTGCACGTGTGTACGTATTTATGTATGTATGAACTATATGTATATATTTGTGTACGTTTCTATGTATGTATACGTTTGGTATGCAACAGTGCATGCCTTTAGAAGCTTTATAAAAATTTAATTGATATTTCCAATTGTTAAAGATACAATTCTAGTGACACTGACTGTTCTAGAATTTTTAAACAAAAATTTACAAGTACATGGTAAAAACATTTAAGATAAAGGAAGACAAGCGAAAGTCGTGGCTTGACTTAATACAGGCACTTGGTCTTGCGTTCCCACTTCGTAGTTTCAGAATTAAGGTTCAGTACAGTAATTATGAGCACACCTCAGTCAAGAAATAATTCATAGAGATTATCTCAGTAATTAGCGGTTATATGCATATTCTCAGAGACTTTGAATTTATGGTCAAATTAGAGTTAACTATTTTTCACAAAGGATTATGTGGGCGCAAGGTCAAACTTCTGTCTTAAATCTTAAATCACTTTTATGAAATGGAATCTAGGTGTAAATACATGTGTAGCAACTCTGGTTACAAGGAGACCCATAGATACATATGCAAGATGTTTCGGTTTTCATCTGACTCGTTCAAAAATCCCAAATGCCTAATTGGTTTTCTGATGCCATGTCTGTAACATTGAAAACCAATTATATGGGGTACAGCTGCAGCAAACCTGAAAATGGTTATTCATGTTATGTCAAATGTGATGTTAGTCTTGTGATCCCTGGACTAACCAACCATGGAGCCGTGAAATGCAATGTCAAGTTCAAGGAAAGCGTTGTTGAGCAGAAGGTTTGATGTCGCAAGCAGCGGAACAGGAGAGAGAAGAAAGAAGTACACGGTTTACCAAGCAGGTTTCCCTCCGTGCTATTGTAGCACTTTCTTACGCATTGCGGTGAGACCATGTTTATACAAATGTCTACTTTACCAACACTCCTGTCGATTACGTATGTGACGACTCCTTTTGGCCATCTCTTGTGAACTTGTGGTATGCCGTTGCGTTTCTACAATGGAAAGGACAAATTAAAATTTTTTGTTTTACTTCAAGAGACCTCATATTGTGAGTGCAACATATAGATTAACAAACAAAAACAAAGTTCACGACAAAGGAACACACTTGGAATTTTTTTATTTTGCCAAGAAACAAAAGCACTGTCTACTGACTCATCACCGTACTTCATATCCACTATGACATGATTTTCAGGCCTTGAGTTACTTGCTTCGCCCATTTCCCACCAAACGAACGATTTGAGCCAGAGATATTTCAAAAAGACGGAGGTGGGCAAACGTGAAATTGCTGGCGACAGGCGGGCCGAGAAATAAGTGACAACCTGGGAGCAATGAACAGGTGACAAAACGCAAAATTGAAATGAGGTTCGATGAGAGAAGATATTCTTTGCAACCAAGGGTCCATGGTCCCGTTGTGCCTTCCGTGGCTGCGTCAGTGCTCAGAACTTGCTGACTAACGGTAAAGTACTTGCTATCCGATAACATTTTTTCGTATTTTTAAGTTTTTTTACCGTGACTATCCGATTAAATTGAGACAGTTGCTATATGCAAATTGCACAAAAGAATCAGAGTAACTCGACAGCAAATTCTAATTGAATCAAGTTTTTTTGAAGCCGACGTTTGTTTTTAACTGCCTTATACTGACATAAACGCTCTAATTTGGCGGCAGACTCATCTCGCTTTAGGCGTTAGATAATGTACATGTAAGCGATTACACTTGCTCATGGCAGTGAGGAAAGCACAAAAAGTCAATATTGCAAGCTCCATATTCAAATCACACGACGAGAAAATATTCAGTTCAATTGTCCGGTACATTGTCTCTCATGAGACATCTTCAGAGAAGATCCATAACGTAATCATAGACAAGGACTCGATCGCAAACACCCAATGACTACTAGATTCGACCAGTAACCAGCGACCACTCAATATTGACTTTTTCTGCTCAAGCTCAGTGCCACGAGCCTGGGTCATTTCAATTCTACAATAACCGACGCCTAATGCGAAATCAGCCTGCCGCCAGTTAAAGCGTATTTGTATTTTAATAACGGCCTTTAATAGACATTGTAAAAATGAAGCGCCTTGTTCAACAATAATTGTATAAAGAATGAAAGGTGTTATTGATTCTACTTCAGTCCAGGTGTACACAGTTAATTTACCTTTGGCAGAACGATGTCTCCTTGAAATAAATCTGGAAATATCAAACATATTGCTGTTGAACAGACAGCCAGTATACAGTATATTACTTTTAACAATGTAAGAACTACACCAAACTAGTACATGTAAATATGCTATTGAACTCCTACTCCATCATTTAAGATATGTGGAATCACAGTAATAAACACCATATACCGAAAAACTTATCAAATGGCAAAAAATACAATCGTGCTGACGAGGATTACACATAAACTGAAAAAATTACACACTGATTAAATTGTCAGCAAAATACATTCCGATAACGTTAAGTTGTTATGTTTTCGCCATTAACAGAATGTTTTCTTGAATAATTCAGACTAAACATCTTTAAAAGAGGATTTTACCTTCGCGGTACATTTCCGAGATGTACGGGTGCTCTTTGTCCTCTGAAAAGCGAGTTCAAGCATCAGTGCAGCTGAACACCATGATTGACAATTCGTTAAATTCATCAACAGTTTCATTCTACCAGGTGTCGTTGTTGTAATTCTTCAAAAAATGACGGACATTGTTCAGTCACCTGTTGGCGAGACCATCTCGTCTACGAGTCGGCTCACTTAAGCTGCCTAACTTCATGTCGTGGAAAACGACGTCGTTTTACGAGTCCGCTCAAGAATAGATCGACGAAGGGACAACTTACTAGAACGGGAAGCAGAAGGGGTTATCAAAACCTGAATTGTCCACTTAGTATTCCTTCTGATGCCCAATATTACGAGATAATTTCATGCCTTTTCTTCCCGCGAAACCAATGTTATCGTATCTTTTTATATTTGTAGATAATCTGACCGGATTTACATGTACGTAAGATAACGCGGTAGTGTAGGCTTAGGAAGTAAATACAACTGCGTTGGGTAACACTTTTAACAACAGTGTTCTATTTTGTGAGTTTTTTTATTACGAAATCGAAAGCCCTGACGAAAAATATTTTGCCATGGGATCTCGGCTAATCACCTGTTTCAAGTTGGCTGAGTTCTGTATTGCGTCATATCAGGAAGGCATGTCAGATACATACACAAAACGCATGCGCGCACCTTGGGGGGATCTCGAATGAGTGCCCATTTGGCGAAGTGGGCCAAAGAGTACGCCACAGAGAAACAAAACTCAAAAAAAGTTGAAAACGAGACAAAAGTCCACTAAAAAGACAGGAACTACCAAAATTCGGCGAACGCACAACTGATACCTTCGAATGTATCCCCTAAGACTTAGCAAAGGGTTTACATTCTCAAAAATTCGAGCCCCCGCTTTTTAAGCTGGGTGCGCTCATGAAAAATACTGAGAGTGGTGTAGATGATGTAATATCCCACTCGACATTATTCCGTGTATCGACCGAGAGCGAAGGTCAAGGTCGATACGCGGAATAATGTCGAGTGGGATATGAACTTTATCTACGCCAATAAAAGTACGTTTTGTATTTATCCCATGTACTTCGAATTTCCATTTTTTCTTTCATTTTGCGGCGGAATTTTTGAATACTTCAACAAGACTGTTCTGATAATGTCGTGTCCCCCTAAGTCATAATCAGGTGATTAGTGTAATGGGCCCCGCCTAGTGGCCTAAACATGCGTGATGGGAGTACCGCAAAAGGCATCAGGCCACCGGCATCTTTTTCAGACTGTTCAAGGGGGGCATCCCAACAAATTTTCAGTATTGATTCGTGTCAACGTAAACTCTGGTTCATTGTGGTTGTATCTTTTTACATTTTACGAATTCAACTTGCTTTCCGTAGATAACACAAATTTTTATATACCGTTGCGAGTGCATGTTCTTCGACCGCGTACATTGCACGCGGTTATCAAAAATCCCTACAGCATGATCGACACGTGCTTGCTTTCTACATGTACGAACAACCCCTACTTCATCAACAACGGATTTCCAATAATGATTTTCAAAAGAAATACAATTCGGGGAAAATACAGACATTTTCATCGTTATGAAGCCATTTGAAATACTGCCTTAGTGTAATTCATAAATAGACGTCTTTAAGTTCTTCAAATGTGTATCCCCAGAAAGTCAAAGCTATTGCTGTTTAGTTCTATACAATTTCACATTTTTGATTGAAAGAGCCACCTGGTCATCTGAGCATGCTTTGTTCTTTTCTGGACCAATTTAAATTTTTATCTACCTCACGTTGACAAAAAAGTTGTACGATTTCACAAAAAACATGAAAAAAGAGTCAGTTGATTGTATCGTTCCCCCATGAGTCAGCGAAAAAAGGTATGAAAAAGGGTGGCTGTGGATCAAAGAGTGCCCTCCGAGGGCTGAGTAGTATCTGATGCTGTCATCAGACCCTCTCTTCTCCGGATTCCCAATTTATACAAAGTGAAACCACTTTCAACAAAAACGGAAAAGGAGAGCGACGGAGAGTTTTCCCAGATGAATGCAGTTTGTATTCCCTAAAAATTGCCGTCTCCAATAAAAAATCTATAAAATTAATTTGCTCTGAAAGAACTGAGTACAATAGATTTTCTCGGATTGTTTCGTTGTATACATGTAGCCTACCTTGAATGGTAACACACGTGGGCTTAATACATGCAACATGGTTTAAACATCACTCTGAGCACACGAATGCCGTAAATTGCCAAATGTAATAAACTATTAGACCTACTGACTTACTTATCCACGTCACCTTTAGCTAAACAATACGAAATCGGTAATTTATGTGTTCGATGGTTTTGGTAAAAATACATTTCCAAGTAGTGCCAACCCACGCGTCCAAAAAAAGGTTCCTGGGTGCTTTTTCCATCCGTACTTCAATGGGCTCTGGACAGTGTATATTGAAATTCACTTGCCATTTTTCCAGCTTTTATTCTCTTTAGCACTTTCCTGAAAACAGGTAACACGGGACAGATATACATTTACACGTACACAAATCAAGATGAGAAATATCCTGTTAGCGTAAGGTGATCAATTTTATACTTCTAAATAAACCTAATCGCACAATCGTTAGTGAGGGTATTCCTTAAATGAACTGAATTGTATTCATTCAACGCATAGGTAAATTTTATATTCACCATGCATTATTTTGTTTTGCCCTGCGAAAAAAGATCGTTTAAAAGTGAATACAATAAACAATACACATAAACGACGAGCACTCGTGACAACCATCGGCTGGGCCTATCTAGTAAGGGTTACATAAAACGGTTCATCCTACTGTTTACCCATGTTTGTTCCAACGGAATAGCCAAGGCAGTGTATAAACTGGAAACTAACAAACAGACGATCACTCGCATCTTTCAACCTTTCGGCTTCGCGGACAGGAAGAATGTGACACGTGTTTTTGTGACGCTATTATCACAAGCATGTTAGTTCCCACACATCTCTGCCTCCTGCATGTTCACGTCCTTGCAAAGCCAAACATGTATGAATTTTATATCGGTATCGAAGATAACTCCACTTAGTAGGTGTACATGGAATGCTGGAAAGGCCATCACCTCTTCTTTTCAAGACGTGTATTACCAAAATACGAAGAAATGCATTGCGTAGCAACTCGTTTTACTTGCCGAAAATTTTTGAATTTCAACAAAATTAACGTTTAGTGTTATACGATTAATGTTTCGGAGTCAATAATTTTCGGTATTGACCTTCATGCCTTCGTATTAACCACTAATATGGTGACACTCTTTTAACTGCTTTTGAAATAGAGGAAAATACAAGAATGGAGAATTTTGATCTGGGTTCCCTTTCATACCATTCCATGTCTCAAGTTTGATGCCATGACGTCAACCCACAGCCGATTTAGCACTTCGTGATTATCCATTTTTTCTCCCCCAGGACTAACCTCACCGATAATAGTAACCTCAGTGAAGGTTTAATTTTAATGAAACTCGAATACAGGCGCAACGAAAGGCAGTAAAGTTCGGATCCCAGTCAAAAGGTACTGTGTATAAGTGTACCTCAGATGCCTTTTTCACTCTCGGTATTGGCTAAAACGGCCATAGGCAAGACGGTCGTAACGTGGATGCGACTAAGCGTGCGACCTGAGACAAAATTGATACTCGGGATCCCACGTCGCGCTATCAAAATTCGATGTTTACGTACCTTTGTTTTTCATCTTCAGGATCGCTTCGATCCATCGACGTCGCTCTCGAGTCATTTATTCGTTCTTTCTGTGTAATCGGCGCACACTTTCGTTGCACTACCAACGTTCTTTAAGGGTAATATACTGTATACTGTTTTAACAGTATACAGTATAAATACAACGCAATACTTAATATTTGATTTTTCATATTCAGGTGAATTTGCTATGTAAACAAAAACAAAAGTATGATTTAAACCAATTACCGTTGCGAAGTTGTTCCTTAGTCAAAGTGAAGATGTTTTTTGGGTTTCGAAAGGTTTGACAGTGGTAACGAGTGATAATATCCATCGATTTGCTAAGTGGAGTTTTGCAATTAAATGGATCAATGGCACTACTTGCATATCACCGCGATTCACACTCTCAACACCAGGTTTCTTGTTCTTGGTTAATAACTTCTCATTGGGGGATGAAAGGTAACCGATTCCTATCCTAAGTCAGAACTTCATGCTTTTTGCAGTCAGCACTTTGTGTCCCTGAACTTGGTAATTCGTTCTCGTTCACTTTCCTTCCCGTGCCTGAATGGATGTGTGAAGAACGAGAGACTGGACCTTCATAACCATTTTAGTTTCATTTTCACCTATTTTTGTTATTTATTTATTTATTCATTTGAAACACTGTTGTTTTATAGTCGGTGAAACGAGCTCGTGACTCATTTCTACTGTTTTTTAAAATTTCCACTTTAAATCAATATTGGTTTTTGATTTGACTCTGCTCATTTTGTTGAAGTCACGTGATTGGAAGAAACGATTGTCTGAAAATTGACGCTACCTAACTCCGCAGCACGCGTAGCTTTCTCTACTGATTATCATGTCGTCTCGTAAACACAGAAGTTTATAATCTTGTTCCGATAATTCTTTTCCAGATCGTCTAAATGCCACAAATAAAAACAGATACCTGTAATGTGCCACCGGCGAACCTTCATCGATATGAGACGATTTGCAGAAACATGGTATTACTGATCTCTTTGGCGATTCTCAACGAATGAATGAAAGACCGGCTTATCTTTGGTGTGGGTAGAATGTCCAATAAATTCAACGTACTCCCAAAGGGCATACTTGAAGGGACATTTGACGGCCGAAAAACGCATTTTGGGAATGACTTTTTAAGCCATTAGCTGTGACTCGTAAAACAAAAACCTGCTGCTTTCTAAAGAAAAACCTTAACCATCCAAGATAATCTCTAAAGAACCTCTGTCGTTCTCCATGAAGCCCAGTTCATTTTCTACAACTTCCAGCCTGTCTATCGTTTCTGTCAACAATCTTTCGTTCATAAAGGCTTTTCGTGAACATTCTTTGAGCTGCGCCTCCTTGTCAGCGAGTGTTGCAGCTACAGATTCTGAATGGAATGCAAAAATTGTTCGTTATCAATATGAATTTCTGATTTTTGTAGAGGCAATTAATTTACATCGATCTGAAAGTTAAATAGAGTTTGTCTGACAGAAAATACGTGTAAACAGCTCATGTGGTGCGTTAAGACAGGTTCATGGGGCATACGTATGTGTGACTAAACCTTTGGAGCCAGGAAGGCACGTCTAGTTGGATTTACCTTAAAATATTTTGACAAAGTTTATGACCTAACAATTCCGATGGGTGTCTGATGTTGAAAATTGAACTACTCAATCCTTTTAATCGTTTACAAAATGAATATTGGGACATACATTTCGCATGCTTCAACTTTTACTGTACCATTTACTGTTCTCAAGCGGTCTATCTTCTTGGATAACTCTTTAATCACGTCCTGTTTTGTCGACAGTTTAGAGGGCATGATAGCTCTTTTCTCTCTGCTTTACTTAAACTTTGGCAAGCCGAGGCTACCAACTTCAACTGTCCAAAATCCGAATATAATCTGCGTGCACCTCCCTCAGTGTAGTATTGCATAAATATTCGAAGCCTTATCATTCCTTTATCCCATTAATTGTTCTTGTGAGTGGTCAATTGGCGATGGAATTTTCAAAAAAATCTCAAAACTCTGAATTCAAGGACCTAAAATAGTAAACATGGCGGATTTCATTGTGCTTCAACTTGTACGCCTGTCGTAGGTGAAACTTCGAGTTTGAGCAAGCAACCTACATTTCAAATTCAATAATTCTAATCCAAAACTCAACTACAATATTGAGAATGTTAAAGTTAGTATTTTAATTATTATTTGTAACTTTATTCCACTGACAGCTCATTTTAGCCCTTAATTTAGAATTTTATTGCATAAACTGGCGTATCTGTTTCTCATCTTGACATCACGCACTATTTTTTATTGAAGCACAACACACACTCGGCCAGGAAACGCAGTCCGTGCAAGTATTACAATGCGCCTGGCCGACGAGTTAACTCAATGGTTTTGGCCAAAAGTAAAACCTTCATAAGAAATCACAGTACACAAAAAACTTCGCATATCAATACAGTGTCAGGATAATTTATATTTGACACAAATATCTGAGTACTTACATTTATTTGGCAATGATATTTTTAATGTGCTCTCTGCTTCTCATGGCCTAGTAGTGACGGCGCGCGAAAATAGACTTTCGGATTTAACTCGGGAGCGTCCGCCAAAAACCGGGATGTTCGAAGACCGTCTGCCATGACATCACGGAACAAGATCCTTGAATTTGTGCTTTTGGCATTCTTTTGGCATTTTTGTCGTCAAATCACCACTCGAAGGCAATTTGAAGAGATCAAATAAAAGAAGGTATTCAAAGATTTGTTCGATGGAAGTTTCGCGAAGTTCCGTGCACATTTTAGTAGGAGATTCTGAGCAAACAGATTGTAGGTGTCCAATCCGTGTTTTCTTAGTATTGAGTGACGTCATTTGCGATCGAGGAACAGATAAACCCAAGCGCCTGTGCTTTATACGTCCATCAATGTCTGACAACAGTTCGTCTAGTTTGCACTCAACTTTTTTACTCAAGTTTGTTTCAACACGTTCAGGTGAGCATTGTTTTCTGACAACTCGAACTGATTTTCTTTGATGATGTTTGTTACTTCCGCAACACCTCTTTTCAACGACTCCATCATATTCCAAACATCGGCATGCATTTCCATTTTTGTTTAGCTTCTGATTTGTGTCGTTTAAGATATTGAACGCTCGTGTTTTCTGGTACGTGCATTCATTACACCACACAGTTAAAGATGCAATTTGCCTTGTCAATACTCAACTCAAAATGTTGACTACATTTTGCTCTGTTTAGCTGGCTAAAGACGAAAACCAAAACACTAAGAGTCGGTCAACTGTGGTAGTACAAACACGTCTATTTGGACTTTGTACGCAACCAAGTGTCCATGTTACGACCTGTGGTGTTAAAATTGATTTTGAACGCTAACTGTCTGCGTTGGCCCTTGTAACGTTTATACTGTGATCTGTTGTTCATTTTGACAATGCGCACCAGGTTAGAAACGGGATGGCGTTGTCCCTTTCTTCCTCAAGCGTGAATTTTATACACCCAGTACCAAGAACAGAGGAACAACGCCACCCCATTTCACAACGGTTCACTCAGTGTTTCCGAAAGAGGTTCCAGTTTTGACCGTCAAATGTGCACTTCATTCCCAGTTGCGGAAATCACAAAATTAATTCTCATTAACTTGTCGCGAAAACATAATAATTGATTTCTACCATTAAAAAGGACTGAATGGTTACTTGACCTTTACTTGAAGAAGATACATAAATTACGAGTTGGTACACCCCAAAGAACTTTTAAGTTAAAACTAATTGTTTTTGTTGACGCAATGGATGACAGTGTTGGAAATGGAAATCGTTTTATCGTGGTTTGGATAGGTTTAAAACGTCATCCTGTGTTGTTTGAGTAACTTGCTTCAGTTTATACGGTAGGCTTTGAGTGAATAGGAAATGAAGCGTGCTGCTCAAAACCATTCTCTACGGCTCGTACAGGTACAGAAAGTTTCCAAGCATTTCATTCTCAACTGATCTTTATACCAATGTGATTGAAATTGAAAGGCGCACTCAACAATTCTATTAGCATTTCAATTGTAATCTATGTTTTTAATTCTCCTTAAATCATTCATTTTGTAACTTTTGTTTTCTCTTTCCACGAGACAAAAATTTCAAAGATATTTTAGTAATGGTCAGGAACTTCCTACTGGACACAAAGTACACACATGAATGAATTATGTCCATGTTCTCTATTTCCTGGAAATTTTAGGGATGCGAATCCGGTGGGAACCTGAGGCAGGCTGATAATCCTGTCTATGCCTCTTCACTGATCTATATGTATGCTTGATAGAAGCCCTTGAGAGGTTGCGCCTGTACAAGCAGAATCCACAATGAGAACTGACTTACTATAGATACGCTCTCACAAAGAATTTAACTGTCAGAGCACAGTTACATTTTAAATAAAAAGTGACCAATCAAATGGAATTGTGAATTCTTTCATCATCCAATTTCTAAAGAAAGAATACTGGGTATTGAGGAAATCTGCTAAATACTACGGAATGTTTATTGACAATAGGTGCCTATGACGTAACAGTGTGATAAATTTCGTAGTTGTAGTGTCCTCCGCATGTCTGTCCGAAACCATCGGCACATGGAAGTTGGCAATTGACGTCATCTACCACGACGCCGCTGAAGGTGCTGTCACCACAGTAGCATCTGTCACCGTTACTTAATCCGGCGTAACTGTAGCCACGGCTGGCGCATAACCGTTTACAATAATAGGCGGAGTTCTTTTGAGTTGAGATAGCAAAGTAGAACCCCGTGTAAATGCGATTGAAGCAGCCAACTCTGTCTCCTGGAAGTAAAAGTTTAAATATATGTCTAGACTACAGTAGAATGAAGCCGTAGTCACGAGGTGTTATAGTTAATAAGCATGTCGTTTTTCGACGTTCCAATTCACCTCCTGCATTTTGACGGTCAATTAAATTCAAGTCGAACCCCATTGGCGTCATTAGCCAAAGATCTAGTCGATTACGAAGACGTACGAGGCTCAGTGCCGTAGGCGTCAATAAGATCATTTGTGGTTAACTATGATATAAATTTCAAAAACTCTCAATCTTTGCAGACGTGAATCGTCGGTTAGCGAAATCGAAGGGCTACCGTGGCACTCGCTGGCTGTCCTGTCAGTGTTGTCTATCTATGTACGTTCTTTTGTCATCTAATCTGGTTTCTAAGGAATAATTAAAATGTGTCACGCATCTCCACCAAACTTAGGACTTACCCAAATTATGGAGACGAGTGTACACCAAGGACCCTGACTGATTTCTGGGGAAATCGCCACGTTACAATTCCTGATGTTTCTTTAAGTATTTTGAGTTATCACCGGTGTAAAGGTTACAGTGGCTTATAGCTGGTTTCCAAAAGCTAATTAAGATAGCATATACGTTCATAACATCTTTCAGAGCCACGCTTACTTGAATAGGCACTCACCGCACGATTGACATGACTTCTTGCAGTAGTGTAACATGTAGCTAAAGTTTCGCTCGCATTCGGACGGGCTCCAAGATGCCCAGTATGGGCACGATTTATTTTCATCCATACAACTAGAAGACGTCACCGGGGCAGATGTAGCTAAAATGAAAGTTACGTGCAAGTCAAAAACACAAACCATATACACTTGCTTGCTTTTTTGATGCGACAGATATCGGTCACACGTCTTTCACTTGTACTTATTCATGAAGAGGAAGGTAACATCTTTGGTGTCTTTTTTAATTTAGACTATGATTTTCTAGCTATCTTATTAAATTCCCCCGGGTTCTAATTAGTTATTCGTGCGCAACGTCGGAAGAAACGTGCGTAACCCTAATCACTCGACGCCATCGCTGTGTACATGCGCACTTCTGACTGTGTTATACCGTTATTTGTCTTTCTCTGAGTCTTATTCAGTATGCTCGGAAGTTGTTGGAAAACGGGATGCAAGCCTGCGAAAAGTATACTAAGACTTTTGTCTCGTCGATTTCCAAGAGATGACCAGATCCGTTCGCTGCGTGTGAAGAATGTAGTGTTGCCCTTTCACGCCACGACTAAAGCGTTGCAAAACTATCGAGTGAAAGGAACATGTACGCAGAGATTATGGAGGCACGTGCGACATGTTCCTAAGACGGGTATTTCCTTTCTCTGCTCCCTCACCACGTGCAGTTTTGCGAGTTACACCCACTGCAGTGACTCAGGACCACGAAGTTGGTGTGATCAATGAGTGTGAACAGTCACTGCAGCGTCCAAGGTCAGTAACCACCACAGCTTCAACATGTACGCATACTTGCTGTCTCGCTGTTGGCGGAACAGCACCGCACCATCAAAATTTCTTGTTTTTGACATTCGGTGAAGTTGGTTTGCCGTGAAGTATTGTGGGGCGAGGAAGTATAATGGTGCCCATGGTCCTCCGTCGGAGGAAAACAAGTCACTCTGGCAATACCGATCGTTTTCACAGGGGATTTTTCATCGTATCAAATGTACTCCATCCCTCTGCCATCGATAAGAATAAGGGGAAAATGCTGTGGTCCTGTAACCTTACATTCAGCGTGGGCAAAGATCATGTTCGGCCTAATAAATCAGAGTTTCCCGATTTTTCGTTCTCGAATATTGACAACTACGTGTACGTGATTCACGTTTTTATGGGCGCCGACTTAAGCCATTTCCAGGCCAGTGTAGACCAAGCAATGGCTAAATCCCACTCAGTCGAGTTTTATTTCAATCTAGCAATGTCCGACGATACACGTCGAAAACAAATAATTACGGCAGATTTTGGAAATCGCATTCAGCAGATGTCCTCAATGAATCGTCTCGCAAAAAAGCTGGCAGGGAATGATTAGGGCCGCGAACGTCACTTTCGAAATTACGCATACATATTTCATTGGAAGCAGGGTGACTTTAATTAACCTGGAAATTTGTGTAGAAAAATGTAATTTAACCGTCTATACACTACAAACTGTTTCCCACGTAAGTAGATAGGTCAAATGTCTGTCACTGCGACCGTACCGTATAGGTTTACCTCGTATCTAAAACTATTTGTCGATGACGTTTTCGCTGCATCTCACTTGGGTCGCTCAAAGATGCTTATGATTAACAAAAAAATAACATTATTGCTGTTATCCCTGGGGATCTATACTTACAAGATGGCAAGACAGTCTGGCTGTTCCCGCAACTGTACATCGCGCGCACTTTGTACAAGTCAGTGGCGCTAAGCCTTTCTCTTTGTCCCAAATCGGATGGACTACCACTCTTGGGAGTGATTGTGTATTGTCCGTTTTGGCTGAATTGTGTTGCCGAGTACTGCATTACACTGGTGATATCGTAGGTGGTGCCGTATGTCAACGAGCCCGCATGAGTATCAAACGCATACCACAAGTCTGCAAAC
>NMRA01000116.1:890457-905236 GCA_002633005.1 Phoronis australis
CCGCATTCAAACTGGAGATCGGTGATTTACAAGTAAGAGGACATGAGAGAAAAATTTCACTGAATTAAGATATCATTTTTATGGAAATTGTGTGTCTTATTTTTCGTAGCGTATAAGTACAGTACAATGCGGTTGGTTGAACGTGCGATTATTGCGCGTGCTCATTTAAGTATTCTATTTTCACTCTTGATGACGTCAGTCGCTGCGTGGTGTAGTGGTTACAGTCGGCGATCAGCAATACCAAGGTCCCGGGTTCGACTCCGTCCTCGGTTTCCCGCCAAATCGTTATCTCACTAGTGAGATAACTTTATGGGTTATTACACGATTTTATCTGCCATTTGACGCTAATATTGTGGTATAAACTAGCGTATCTGTTTCTCATCTTGACATCACGCACTATTTTTGATTGAAGCACAACACACACTAGGCCAGGAAACGCAGTCCGTGCAAGTATTACAATGCGCGTGGCCGACGAGTTAACTCAATGGTTTTGGCCATAAGTAAAACCTTCATAAGAAATCACAGTACACCAAAAACTTCGCATATCAATACAGTGTCAGGATAATTTATATTTGACACAAATATCTTAGTAGTTACATTTATTTGGCAATGATATTTTTAATGTGCTCTCTGCTTCTCATGGCCTAGTAGTGACGGCGCGCGAAAATAGACTTTCGGATTTAACTCGGGAGCGTCCGCCAAAAACCGGGATGTTCGAAGACCGTCTGCCATGACATCACGGATCAAGGTCCTTGAATTTGTGCTTTTGGCATTCTTTTGGCATTTTTGTCGTCAAATCACCACTCGAAGGCAATTTGAAGAGATCAAATAAAAGAAAGTATTCAAAGACTTGTTCGATGGAAGTTTCGCGGAGTTCCGTGCACATTTGAGTAGGAGATTCTGAGCAAACAGATTGTGAGTGTCCAATCTTTATGTTTTCTTAGTATTGAGTGACGTCATTTGCGATCGAGGAACAGATAAACCCAAGTGCCTGTGCTTTATACGTCCATCAATGTCTGACAACAGTTCGTCTAGTTTGCACTCAACTTTTTTACTCAGGTTTGTTCCAACACGTTCAGGTGAGCCTTGTTTTCTGACAACTCGAACTGATTTTCTTTGATGATGTTTGTCACTTCCGCAACGACTCCATCATCTTCCAAACATCGGCATGCAGAATGGTGAATGTTGGCCAATTCCCCTTTTGTCCACTGACGTCACAAGCAGACTGGCGCCCCCAGTGGAGGCCCTGAGAACTCGTAAATAAACCGAGTTTATGAACCCGGTAGTATCCAGCTTAGCAACGGCCGAGCCAAGCTGGCGAACAGACTTGTATTTATTGTGGGACGTTGAGTATCGCTTTTTTCTAAAAACATAATGCATGGTATATAATAATGAATGGTGTATAGTACCAATTAATTATGATTGAAAGACTCCTTTTTAGTCGAGCGTAAACGAGGCTATTTCGCGTGGGGATAAAACTTTGGCTTTGCCGGCGTGTGTAACACAGAAGAACAGTTGGATCGTGTTGCAGGATCGCTGGAATGAATATTCCAATTTTCTTAATTTATTGGAACAATATTGATTTTCTGAGAGGTATGACATGCAACATTATTTAAAAAACACACTAAAACATAGCGACTCTGGAAAAATCATAAAAAATACTTTAACCACAGTCGCCAACAGGCTTGTTTACGAGTTCTCACTAGGGCCTCCACTGGGGACGCCAGTATGCTTGTGACGTCAGTGGACAAAAGGGGAATTGGCCAACATTCACCATTCTGCCATCGGGGGGGGGCATGCATTTCCATTTTTGTTTAGCGTCTGATGTGTGTCGTTTAAGATATTGAACGCTCGTGTTTTCTGGTACGTGCATTCATTACACCACACAGTTAAAGTTGCAATTTGCCATGTCAATACTCAACTCAAAATGTTGACTACATTTTGCTCTGCTGTTAAGACGAAAACCAAAACACTAAGAGTCGGTCAACTGTGGTAGTACACACACGTTTATTTGGACTTTGTACGCCACCAAGTGTTCATGTTACGACCTGTGGTGTTTACTTTGATTTTGAACGCTAACCGTCTGCGTTGGCCCTTGTAACGTTTATACTATGACCTGTTGTTCATTTTGACAATGCGCACCATGTTAGAAACGGGATGGCGTTGTCCCTTTCTTCCTCAAGCGTGAATTTTATACACCCAGTACCAAGAACAGAGGAACAACGCCACCCCATTTCACAACGGTTCACTCAGTGTTTCCGAAAGAGGTTCCAGTTTTGATCGTCAAATGTGCACTTCATTCCCAGTTGCGGAAATCACAAAATTAATTATCATTAACTTGTCGCGAAAACATAATAATTGATTTCTACCATTAAAAGGGACTGAATGGTTACTTGACCTTTACTTGAAGAAGATCCATAAATTACGAGTTGGTACACCCCAAAGAACTTTTAAGTTAAAACTAATTGTTTCTGTTGACGCAATGGATGACAGTGTTGGAAATGGAAATCATATTTTATCGTGGTTTGGATAGGTTTAAAACGTCATCCTGTGTTGTTTGAGTAACTTGCTTCAGTTTACACGGTAGGCTTTGAGTGAATAGGAAATGAAGCGTGCTGCTCAAAACCATTCTCTACGGCTCGTACAGGTACAGAAAGTTTCCAAGCATTTCATTCTCAACTGATCTTTATACCAAAGTGCTTGAAATTGAAAGGCGCACTCAACAATTCTATTAACATTTCAGTTTTAATCTATGTTTTTAATTCTCCTTAAATCATTCATTTTGTAACTTTTGTTTTCTCTTTCCACGAGACAAAAATTTCAAAGATATTTTAGTAATGGTCAGGAACTTCCTACTGGACACAAAGTACACACATGAATGAATTATGTCCATGTTCTCTATTTCCTGGAAATTTTAGGGATGCGAAACCGGTGGGAACCTGAGGCAGGCTGATAATCCTGTCTATGCCTCTTCACTGACCTATATGTATGCTTGATAGAAGCCCTTGAGAGGTTGCGCCTGTACAAGCAGAATCCACAATGAGAACTGACTTACTATAGACACGCTCTCACAAAGAATTTAACTGTCAGGGCACAGTTACATTTTAAATAAAAAGTGACCAATTAAATGGAATTGTGAATTCTTTCATCATCCAATTTCTAAAGAAAGAATACTGGGTATTGAGGAAAACTGCTAAATACTACGGAACGTTTATTGACAATAAGTGCCTATGACGTAACAGTGTGATAAATTTCGTAGTTGTAGTGTCCTCCGCATGTCTGCCCGAAACCATCGGCACATGGAAGTTGGCAATTGACGTCATCTACCACGACGCCGCTGAAGGTGCTGTCACCACAGTAGCATCTGTCACCGTTACTTAACCCGGCGTAACTGTAGCCACGGCTGGCGCATAACCGTTTACAGTAATAGGCGGAGTTCTTTTGAGTTGAGATAGCAAAGTAGAACCCCGTGTAAATACGACCGAAGCAGCCAACTCTGTCTCCTGGAAGTAAAAGTGTAAATATATGTCTAGACTACAGTAGAATGAAGCCGTAGTCACGAGGTGTCATAGTTAATAAGCATGTCGTTTTTCGACGTTCCAAGTCACCTCCTGCATTTTGACGGTCAATTGAATTCAAGTCGAACCCCATTAGCGTCATTAGCCAAAGATCTAGTCGATTACGAAGACATACGAGGCTCAGTGCCGTAGGCGTCAACAAGATCATGTGTGGTCAACTAAGATATAAATTTCAAAAACTCTCAATCTTTGCAGGCGCCGGTGAATCGTCGGTTAGCGAAATCGAAGGGCTACCGTGGGTTAGCAAGCACCCGCTGGCTGTCCTGTCAGTGTTGTCTAACTATCTACGTTCTTTTGTCATCTAATCTGGTTTCTAAGGAATAATTAAAATGTGTCACACATCTCCACCAAACTTAGCACTTTCCCAAATTATGGAGACGAGTGCACACCAAGGACCCTGACTGATTTCTGGGGGAAATCGCCACGTTACAATTCCTGATGTTTCTTTAAGTATTTTGAGTTATCACCGCTGTAAAGGTTACGAAGGTTTATAGCTGGTTTCCAAAAGCTAATTAAGATAGCATATACGTCCATAACATCTTTCAGAGGCACGCTTACTTGAATAGGCACTCACCGCACGATTGACATGACTTCTTGCAGTAGTGTAACATGTAGCTAAAGTTTCGCTCGCATTCGGACGGGCTCCAAGATGCCCAGTGTGGGCACGATTTATTTTCATCCATACAACTAGAAGACGTCACCGGGGCAGATGTAGCTAAAATGAAAGTTACGTGCAAGTCAAAAACACAAACCATATACACTTGCTTGCTTTTTTGATGCGACAGATATTGGTCACACGTCTTTCACTTGTACTTATTCATGAAGAGGAAGGTAACATCTTTGGTGTCTTTTTTAAATTAGACTATGATTTTCTAGCTATCTTATTAAATTCCCCCGGGTTCTAATTAGTTATTCGTTCGCAATGTCAGAAGAAACGTGCGTAACCCTAATCATTCCCGCCATCGCTGTGTACATGCGCACTTCTGACTGTGTTACACCGTTATTTGCCTTTCTCTGAGTCTTATTCAGTATGCTCGGAAGTCGTTGGAAATCGGGATGCAAGCCTGCGAAAAGTATACTAAAACCTTCGTTTCATCGATTTCCAAGAGATGACCAGATCCGATCGCTGCGTGTGAAGAATGTAGTGTTGTCCTTTCACGCCACGACTAAAGCGGTGCAAAACTGTCTAGTGAAAAGAACATGTACGCAGAGATTATGGAGGCACCTGCGACATGTTCCTAAGACGGGTACCATACCGTCGGTGTTTCATTTCTATGCTCCCTCACCACTTGCATGGAGTGCTTTTTTAAAACGCGAGGTTTTGCGAGTTACACCCACTGCAGTGACTAAGGACCACGAAGTTGGTGTGACCAATAAGTGTGAACAGTCACTGCAGCGTCCCAGGTCAGTAACCACCACAGCTTCAACATGTACGCATACTTGTTGTCAGCGGAACAGCACCGCACCATCAAAATTTCTTGTTTTTGACATTCAGTGAAGTTGGGTTGCCGTGAAGTATTGTGGGGAAACTCTGTGCGACTAAGCAATGCAGACCGCTAGTGGTGCGGCGAGGAAGTAATGGTGCCCACGGTCCTCCGTCGGAGGAAAAAAGTCACTCTGGCAATACCGATCGTTTTCACAGGGGATTTTTCATCGGATCAAATGTACTCCATCACTCTGCCATCGATATGAACAAGGGGAAAATGCTGTGGTCCTGTAACCTTACATTCAGCGTGGGCAAAGATCATGTTCAGCCTGATAAATCAGAGTTTCCCGATTTTTCGTTCTCGAATATTGACAACTACGTGTACGTGATTCACGTTTTTATGGGCGCCGACTTAAGCCATTTCCAGGCCAGTGTAGACCAAGCAATGGCTAAATCCCACTCAGACGAGTTTTATTTCAATCTAGCAATGTCCGACGATACACGTCGAAAACAAATAATTACGGCAAATTTTGGAAATCGCATTCAACAGATGTCCTCAAGGAATCGTCTTGCAAAAAGCTGGCAGGGAATGATTAGGGCCGCGAACGTCACTTTCGAAATTACGCATACATATTTCATTGGAAGCAGGGTGACTTTAATTAACCTGGAAATTTGTCTAGAAAAGTGTAATTGAACCGTCTATACACTAAAAACTGTTTCCCATGTAAGTAGATAGGTCAAATGTCTGTCACTGCGACCGTACCGTATAGGTTTACCTCATATCTAAAACTATTTGTCGATGACGTTTTCGCTGCATCTCACTTGGGTCGCTCAAAGATGCTTATGATTAATAAAAAATAACATTATTGCTCTTATCCCTGGGGCTCTATACTTACAAGATGGCAAGACAGTCTGGCTGTTCCCGCAACTGTACATCGCGCGCACTTTGTACAAGTCAGTGGCGCTGAGCCTTTCTCTTTGTCCCAAATCGGATGGACTACCACTCTTGGGAGTGATTGTGTATTGTCCGTTTTGGCTGAATTCTGTTGCCGAGTACTGCATTACACTGGTGATATCGTAGGTGGTGCCGTATGTCAACGAGCCCGCATGAGTATCAAACGCATACCACAAGTCTGCAAACACGAAAAAATCTGGAGTAACAATTGTTTTTTAGTAATCGTTAATCGTCGTTATCCTTCGGACATCACCGCCACACACAAACAGTTGTTACCAAGAGCGTGTGATGTAAATTTCTTCATCTCAAATGTTTTGGAGAGAGATATGGAATTCGTTGAATTAAAGGTCAAATATGCTGAAAAATATGCATACATTTGAAAATAAGCTGTGCTCAACCTTAAACGTATCGCTTCCTTGATGGAGTATCATCAAAAGACAACAACAGTCCTTATGAATAAAACATAGTGACACTAGCTGTTAATGTCCACTCGCGGCAACTAATTTTATATTTCTTTATAAGATTAAATACTGTCATTAAGAAGGGCTTCAAATGAATGGATTTTTTGAATCTTAGAAATTAGGCCTTTAGTAGTAATCTATTGGTTGTACTTTCTTCAATGTGACAGCGTCTACATGTATAGACTTAAGAATGCATACGTACCTCTGGGAATGTTTTCCCAGTGAATGGTAACGTATTGGTCTCTGTCTTCGCGAGCCATCTCATGTCCAAAACCAATTGCATGCATGATTTCGTGAAGAACAGTTCCAAATTTATTGAAGCAATCGGGTGCGAGGTTAATCGCCTGGGGGCCTCCGATTCTTCCGACGTAGCTGCTGCACCTACATTAAAAGGAAAACGGAAATGAGATTTTGAGTGTAACGTACTCGTAGGTATAGACTGACTCGATCTGGCTAACTCGACTTTGGTGTACCACTGACTGTTTTTTTTATTTCTGACCAGCTACTTCAATGTCATCCACCCGTTGGTGAATTTTGGACGCGAGTCTACAAGCTCTTTCCCGGCATATAACAAAGTAGTAAGTCTAAACTGCTATCTGTGAACCTTCATGTAGATAATAGAGACGACCCCAATCTTGAGTCAAAGCATCTCAGTAGTTACAATGGAATTTGGCCTGAGCTATTCTTTGGTAAACTATTTCTTCCATTTTGAATTGGGGTTGAATCAGACAGTGCTAACAACAACATTGACGAATATATTGTAAGAAAGGTTTGAGGAAACGCAACGGAACTTAACTCACCCTGCCATAGGTGATTGAAACACAACGTAATCTAGTTCACTGGTTTTTGGAATGAGACGAAGGCATGTATTGTCTCCGAAGTATTGAAATGCCCTTTGGAGAGTTTGCCGAGATGTGCTGTCTAAAAAGAATTAATAGATGTCATTATGAATTTTCATTATTCCGATAGCCCCCTCCTGGAATACAATGGTAAACGTAACCCTAGATTTACCTAAATTCCTACACATCCGTAGATCATTTCACTTGCTGTTAAACTGCTCTCGAGTTGTTGACTATGTTTGACCAATAACATCACAGCGTTCGTCGACATTTAATATCAAACATGTATAAACATAGCACCGCCGACACCTAGTTGTATAAATAACGCTACCGTCAACACGTTTGCAAACTCGAAAGTTTAAGGCGCTCAAAACATGATCATTCAACGCCCAAAGAAGTCAACTGGAACTACTGAATGACTGGTTTTTGTAATTTGTCTTTCGAATTTTTACAGCTCTATTGGTCTACTTTGACGCATTATATGTATATCGAGTCCAACAGTTGAAGAGGTTTGTTCTTACCAAAACCGTATATTACGTATGGAATTCTGCCACCAGGCCAACGTTTTGAAGTGTCTGGTTCTCCATTTCGTTTATTCACGTGTTTCTAAAAACAACACGTCAGTTTAATGTTAGTACTGAAACAATTAAAACCATATTCATTAAACTTGTGCATTTCAGAGAACGTTTGTATCAATGTGAAAAATATTTTATGAAATTTGCGTCAAGTAAAATGTCATTTTGTCCAACATGTAGTGACATCTTACCTGAACCAGCTCCAACAGGTTCAACATCTTACCTGAGCCAGTATTATGTCGCCTTCAAATAAATCTGGAAAGAGAAAACGGTTTGCTTGCTAATTTCCGTAAAAAAAGAAAGTTTCCGAATGTACGTTTTTGTGCAATCACTTCACCATTAAATTGTTGCCGCAAATTTCTCCCTTTGGACCCTGGTCACCACAAATGGTGCGATTACGCCCCTGCTTGTTTTTCATAGTTACAGTACACCTACAGATTTGAAAACCCAGTTGTAATTTGGGTGCGTGTATGTGTACACGTGACCAATTTACACGAACCTGGACATGTGCGTCTATAGGTGAACGTGTAATTAGATGACGACTTTTCTTTCGGTTTTCATTTTATTTATTTCACAAACATACGTGTATGATTGTACGCTTGCGAAACCTCTCTACTAAGACAAGGTACTTCATGTATGTCGTGACTTACCTCCATACTCCGCAGTGTTCGGCACGGTGCTGGTTCTTTCACTGCTTTGAACAAAAGAACACATATAGGCCTACTAGGGGATTGGGACGCGACACTGATAACAAATATTTTTAATAAATCGCATTGGTAACGTGCGTCGGTAGCTTGGGTAGTGTTACCGTGGATACCATACATTATTGCATTGGGTGATGTTCATAGCATTGATACTGTAGGGTATATCGGCAGGAAATTTTCCTTCAGTCAATTTTTTAGCAAGACGTTCCATTTGCTTTTAATATTTTTAATAGATAAACACTGTAATTGTCGGCAGGCTATTTTCGCCTTTATCTGATGTAAAAGATGACACAGGCCCGTGGCAGTGAGGAAGGCACGAAAAGTCAATATTACAGGCTTCATACTCAAATAGCATAACGAGAATATATATAATACAATACAATACAATACAATACAATACAATTGTTTGGCTCTTCGTCTCTCATGAGACCTATTCAGGGACGTCTTTGCACACACGAATGTTTGACCCCACACCAAAGAGTACAACGAAGACCTTTTCGAGAAGTTTCGTTCGCATGCTGTGAGGAATAACAATTTGGGAGCTCCTGTTGACGATGTAATCATCGACTCTGAGTTCAACTATATAACACCAAATCATTACAAACCACGGTGTTGGATAGATACTCTGATCAACCAACGCTTGTGGTTTCAGTAACAGGAGTCATAATTGGGTGCACTGACGTTTGTTCTGTCACTTCAGTCATACTACGTGACTGCTGTAGTTCATCTCGTGCATCCACGCTGAAGACATAAGTTCGTGTTGGGAGGGTCTTGAACTTCTTACACGCAAGTTTATGAAGTATTTCATCAACAGTTGGTAACTGGGAATTGTGACTGTTTCTTCATATCGTTTGGCTTGGTCTATATACAGATGGGTATTTTGGCTGTGTTGTAAAAGCGCATGTTACTGTACCAATCAGTGGGTTTTTCAACTTTGATCAATTTTCCTGTTTTGATCATTTTCCTGAGTTTGGCCTTCGCCTGTTTCATCTTGTCAACGGGTATTTCTGCACTGCGGCGTGAACTGGAATCATTGAAGTTTCCAGGGAGACTGAGTGCACTGGCTTTCCAATTATACCTAGGCACTATTGGAAAACGATGAATGCGGTTTCACAACATGCCTGGGAGTAAGATGGAGAGGCGACTTGTCTAGGGCATGAAGCTGGTAGTTGTGTGTCTTAGTGAGCGGACTGACCGACGGAGTGGCATCAGAGAAAGCTTTGAGTGTGCCCAACTTCTCACTATCCGAGCCACTGCATGGGCAAATTTCAATAGCAGAGAAATCTTTAATCTCTTGAAATTTGACTTTGACTCAAATTCTCGCTTTCCAAGCGACATGTTACAGCTTGTCTGTGACATCATGAGGATCAAGTACTTGAAAAAACCTTCAGGTTAAGCCTTCATTGATGTCCAAATTAAAAGATCTACAGTTTGTTATTACTACATGACATTGAAAAAATGGCTTACCTCCAGGCGTAGTATTGCGTTGTACCTGAAACGATTACACACACATAGCTGACGATCTGACGATACGTGCGCTTGGTTTTGTTAAAGTGAACAGCCAATCTTTATTTCTAGCAAGAACTGCAAATTAACAAGTCAGTCAAAGATCCAAAACTAAACTAATATCTGACGTACAATTTACTGAATTCGGAGGCTTTCCTGGCATTAATTTACTATTTTTCAGTGTTCAAATTGTCGAATGTTTCTGTGGGAATAAAATATTAAGCGTTTGTGGCTGCTTATCAATGTATTATTTACAACGAGGGTAGCCCCACCAGTTCACACTTCTTTCTATGGGAGCCCTCAGTAAGAACATACAAACAGTAAAGACAAACTAACAGAATACTAAATGAAAGACAATATTTAAATAATCAGCAAAGAATAAGAAATTAACATGGAAAGACCGATGAAAGAAAATAAAAAAGAGAATATGTTAAATAGAAGATATTAAATGTAAGACAAGATGATTAACTAAAATACAAATATAAATATTTAATAAAACAGACAATAAATAGTTAATAAAAGTATGTGGAACAATGCGTTTTTTCCGCATGATTTTTTCACTCGAGTGTCACGCATATAGACTCAATTCCATGGTTATATGTTATAGGTTANCGCATGCTGTGAGGAATAACAATTTGGGAGCTCCTGTTGACGATGTAATCATCGACTCTGAGTTCAACTATATAACACCAAATCATTACAAACCACGGTGTTGGATAGATACTCTGATCAACCAACGCTTGTGGTTTCAGTAACAGGAGTCATAATTGGGTGCACTGACGTTTGTTCTGTCACTTCAGTCATACTACGTGACTGCTGTAGTTCATCTCGTGCATCCACGCTGAAGACATAAGTTCGTGTTGGGAGGGTCTTGAACTTCTTACACGCAAGTTTATGAAGTATTTCATCAACAGTTGGTAACTGGGAATTGTGACTGTTTCTTCATATCGTTTGGCTTGGTCTATATACAGATGGGTATTTTGGCTGTGTTGTAAAAGCGCATGTTACTGTACCAATCAGTGGGTTTTTCAACTTTGATCAATTTTCCTGTTTTGATCATTTTCCTGAGTTTGGCCTTCGCCTGTTTCATCTTGTCAACGGGTATTTCGGCACTGCGGCGTGAACAGGAGTCATTGAAGTTTCCAGGGAGACTGAGTGCACTGGCTTTCCAATTATACCTAGATACTATTGGCAAACGATGAATGCGGTTTCACGACATGCCTGGGAGTAAGATGGAGAGGCGACTTGTCTAGGGCATGAAGCTGGTAGTTGTGTGTCTTAGTGAGCGGACTGACCGACGGAGTGGCATCAGAGAAAGCTTTGAGTGTGCCCAACTTCTCACTATCCGAGCCACTGCATGGGCAAATTTCAATAGCAGAGAAATCTTTAATCTCTTGAAATTTGACTTGACTCAAATTCTCGCTTTCCAAGCGACATGTTACAGCGTGTCTGTGACATCATGAGCGTCAAGTACTTGAAAAAACCTTCAGGTTAAGCCTTCATTGATGTCCAAATTAAAAGATCTACAGTTTGTTATTACTACATGACATTGAAAAAATGGCTTACCTCCAGGCGTAGTATTGCGTTGTCCCTGAAACGATTACACAAACATAGCTGACGATCTGACGATACGTACGGTTGGTTTTGTTAAAGTGAACAGCCAATCTTTATTTCTAGCAAGAACTGCAAATTAACTAGTCAGTCAAAGATCCAAAACTAAACTAATATCTGACGTACAATTTACTGAATTCGGAGGCTTTCCTGGCATTAATTTACTATTTTTCAGTGTTCAAATTGTCGAATGTTTCTGTGGGATTAAAATAAGCGTTTGTGGCTTCTTATCAATGTAATATTTACAATGAGGGTAGCCCCACCAGTTCACACTTTTTTCTATGGGGGCCCTCAGTAAGAACATATAAACAGTAAAGACAAACTAACAGAATTACAAAATGAAAGACAATATTTAAATAATCAGCAAAGAATAAGAAATTAACATGGAAAGACCGATGAAAGAAAATAAAAAATAGAATATGTTAAATAGAAGATATTAAATGTAAGACAAGATGATTAACTAAAATACAAATATAAATATTTAATAAAACAGACAATAAATAGTTAATAAAAGTATGTGGAACAATGCGTTTTTCCGCATGATTTTTTTCACTCGAGTGTCACGCATATAGACTCAATTCCAGGGTTATATGTTATAGGTTAAGTCAATGGCATTTTTGATTGCCTTTGGTTATTAGAGATTCTACTGTTGGCACGATGTTCTGGGATTCCATCAAGAGGTACAACTCAAGTAACTGTTCTGAAAAAAAAAACTCTGGCCATCGGTTAGTAATGTCCTTTATATGGGGCCATATCTGGGGAAACTAGCTGACGTCAGCAGTAGACAGTGCGACAGGAACTGTACATACTCAGGATAGGAAATACTTTACCTCAACTTCAACCGGATGTCCGAAGCATAAACAACAAAATAATGGTATTAACAAAACGGTGATTGCAGCGTTCATATTTCACCAGCGATTTTTAGGAATCAAAAGAAAGTGGCACTTGGTAGTGTTTTTATTATTAATTTTTCTAAAATCTGTCTTTTCCCACAGTGGTTTAGGGGCACGTTAACAAATAGTGCGCAGAAGACATTGTTTATACGCAGTTAATCGAACACGACCCCTATACATGTATGTACATAGCACAATGTTCTGGTATATTGACCAAGCGAGTCACAACAGATGAACTGAGATCCCTCGTAGGAGGCTCACAAATATTTACATGTGAATGCGAGCGCGTGCATCGGGGTTGCCTTGGAGACATTAACATGTACTTTAACGGCGCCGCAAAGTGTTTGTCCATTCGTTGTACAGTGTGTCTGCTAAATCAAAAATGTTAATTTCGAAAATATCATAATTTTTGTAGTTATGTTTTCAGTTTAGTCACGTCAATTTGGTGTCATTAAAGGGGTTTAGTAAGCACAATCCAACGAGGTAATTTGGAAGTGAAGAACTTAAAATTTGATTCTAATGAACAAACTAAAGGCACAGTAGTTGAGAAATTATGGCTCAAAAGGATCAAACGTCAGGGCACTGTTTCTCTGAAACTAGAGATTTTCTATGCAGCCTTTTAGAGTATCTCTGATAAAATTTCACAACTTATGTACGCACTTGCTAAACTGAAATTTAATTAGACAAATCGTGAGTTTTAAAAGTTTACACCTACCATAAAACCAAAGATACTTCACGCAATATGTAGCTAGCACCGTTGATAAAACTCATGGGCGAGCGTCCTGATAAAGGCAGATAAGCGTGGAACATGTAATCTGAATTAATCAATGAGTCATTTATAGACCGGCAGCCCAGAGCACTTAGCATAGATGAACGAGGTACCAACATCTGACCACGGGAGCATTTAAAGTCCACCTCAGTTTGTACAGAAATGGACGTCTGCCATTGTCTGCACTCTAGGTGCGACCCCTGGGGGCCTTACAAGGAGCCCAAAATGAGCTAGACTAGATAGTCGAGGTACCAACAAAAACTGATTTAAAACGAACAATAGTACCGCACTGAACATCGAATGACCCATGACAGACAAATTGCACTCTGGAACGGGTCCGGCAGAAACCAAAAAAGGACCCCCCAAAAATGAGCTAGCACATACATTCGAGGTACCACACCGTTTCCATATGATTCAATACATGTCACAGATCACTAAAACCCCTATGACAGACAAAATACACTCTGGGTTGTGCCCGGCAGAAACCCCCAAAAATCTCAACCATGGCATGCTATCAAAAATTTGAGCTAGACTAGATTTTCGAGGTACCAGCCAAAACTGAACTGTGTGTCATGGGTCATTCGGTGTTCAGTGCGGTACTATTGTTCGTTTTAAAACAGTTTTGGCCGGTACCTCGATTATCTCTAGTCTAGCTCATTTTCTGGGTCACACCCAGAGTGCAGACAACAGCAGACGTCCATTTCTGTACATACTGAGGTGGACTCTAAATGCTCCCGTGGTCAGATGTTGGTACCTCGTTCATCTATGCTAAGTGCTCTGGGCTGCAGGTCTATAATTGGGCGACGTCATATCCGACCTGACCCAAGAACCTCCAAGAGACTGCTGATTGAAGCAACCGAGGCGTGCACCTGAAAATTTGACAATGTCAGTGTCAGCAGTAGTTTGACTCTAGTTTTAGTTCAAAAGGTTTTACTTTGCTGTTCTAAATTGTTTACGGCAAAATACTAAAGAACATGGACAGTATTTTTTGTTTTAATAAAAATCAAATGTACGCAGTAGTTTAGCGAGAAGTACATGTGACGTAAAAACTTCAACTGAAATTGAGTTTGGCTACTTAAAGAAGCATATGAAGACGAACAGGCGCCCATACAAGCTCTCAATCATGAGCCAGCTGCACGAATGCGTCATCGCGGCCGTTCCCACTGCCGGCCTCCGTAGCTTGTTCGGTGTCACCGAAATTCGACTTAACACTTAACTCCAGTCATGCATGCGCGCACAAAGCCTGTAATAAGGGGGCTCGAATTTCTGGCGATGTGGACCTTTTGGTGACAAAAAAGCGGGGGGACAAAAAAAAAACGGTGTACCACCTTCACTGTGCGTCTGCACCTTTTTATTATGTCTTGAATAGAAGTTAACGGCGCAAGTTAAGCGTCAACGCTTCGCTACAATAGGAACACTTCGATGTCATCGTCGGAGTTATCGGCAGGGTTCACTTCCTGCG
>NMRA01000116.1:906377-918267 GCA_002633005.1 Phoronis australis
CCCCCCCCCCCCCACGAGGACTTTTGCTTGTAACGACTGGTGGCCATCATGCTCCAGTAACATGCTGGGTGTTTTCCAAATTCTAATTACAAAAAGCACCCAGCTCGTTTCATGTCCACCCAACATTTTTAATGTGCTCCCATTGAATACGCCAGGCTGCTACCCGTGCAGTAGGCGTACCACAACGCTGTATTCCATTCTGATGCTCCCTCATATATAATTGATAACAAAATATCTGCAGAAGGCAGAGTGTAGCCTTTGCAGTAGATGACTACACTGCAGACGACATCGTGAACAGAGCACATAAAATGAAAGACTGTCTATCATATCTTTAAATAACAGATAATCATTATTTTCTGGATCCTTAGGAAACGCAAAAAATGACACGACTGGGATTTTCATGTATGAACTAGTGCGATTTATTGCACTGTAAAATGCGCCCTTCCCCATTGTTCTTACACTTCCTACTTGACCGTTGCTTATTCACCACTTGGCGGCGCCAGTAGTAGCGATAATAGCGAACTCACAAGTGAACTCTCCTACATATACTACACTTCTTGGTTGAACCGTGACGCTTAACTAACTGTATGCGAAGGACCTACGAGCAATATTGTATTGACACGTCTGTGAGCAGATTACGAGTGAAGGTAATTTATTATTGAACTAAAACAAATAATTTAAAATCCGCAATAAACTCAGTTCCCAGGAAGAAGACAATTTATCGCAATGAAATTGGTATTAATTTGTTCTTTACACACAAATCACTAAGGAACAAACGAGGCCAATTTCATAACGGTTAATTGTCTAAATCACAAGGTGTTTTTGGCTACAGATTTATCGGCCCTTTAAGCTGACATTTGCCACAAACTCCGCACGACTTTTCACAGTAATACAGCATGTATGCTGGATTCTTCTCGCACTCTGATGGATACCATATCAGCGCCCAATCGGGACACATCTCATCCTTATCAACGCAGTTGGCGACTGAAATCGAAAACGAGGTAATGTAGTGTGTACTACTGTTTCACGCGGTTTACATGAATGTAATCGGGGAAACGCTAGAGCCCTTTTTCAGTGGCGAAAATGAATCGTTCCGTATACAGTATCTTGAGAAAATCAAGACTTCACTAGACCTCGAAACATCACACCAGTAAAAGGCGGGTGTTTAACACTGCTCGGAATTTTACTCCGCAGCGTACCACGTACTAAGTGATTAGACGGCGGTGAGCTTAGAGTGCTCAGTTATGGTTTGTGGTGCGATAATTGAGGATGTTTCGCTGCAACTTCAAGCTTATGTCTTGCGGTCTACGAAGCTCAATCGAACTTACAAAACATAGTGCTTTGATGACTCGAACTCCCAGCAAAAATGATACAATTATTTGCATTGCCTGTTTTTTAACAGGTTTGAGATTCACCGTAATGTAAGTGATACCGAGAGCGGTTGCATTGCAAACGTAGATACATTTGATACAGGTTTTACACGACTTCTTGCAATAGTTCAACATATAGGCAGGGTTAACATCACATTCGTTCGGGCTGCGATTGGCCCACGACTCGCATTTTGCGTTATCGTGAATGCCCTGAACCGTAAAATAGTGTGAAAATATCGTAATAAAAGATCGTACTACGATTTGTAAAGCACTGAAATGGGGATTGTACATGTATTTTATGAAGTTGTCGTATGGTGTTTTGATATTGAATACCTGTTCGTTTATTTGTAGGATTGCCACACTTGTACATAGCGTTTAGTTTGAACACTTCTGTTTCCGTCATCTTATGCTGGTTTCCAAGAATCTTAAGGTCAACACCATTTTTAGGCGTGATGGTGTTTTCGCCCATTTCTGCTAAAATAAAAAACTCTCGCATCATAATGCTGTAGTCATACTTGGCTCCGTAGGGGATCGTAGTCATCCACACTTCAAAGTTGTGCTTCATGTCTGGAAAATTAAAGGTTAGTGGAATTTTGATCGTTAATTTATGTGTACGTGGTTAAGCCTAGTCGGGAAGTGAACATTTTGACCATGACTACGTGTTGACTGAACGAAGCGTTGGTTTTGGAAACATGCCATTACCGAGTTTTCTGAGACCTGGCGAATATACAACGTGCTGTCAATTACAGGCTTCCGTCACTGAAACTAACTTTTGATTTACAACACCGTCATGATAATATGTTTTTCAGTAAAATTAGAAGTGACTGACTGCTTTGGAAAGTGAGAACGTGAGAGTTCGTTGCTAAAGACCAAGTTCTACATTTTGTTTTGTCTTAGCATGAAAATTAAACTGTTGTTCGCCGAGCGTGGTGGCAATCATAAACGAATTGAGGCTCTTTTCGTAGACTAAGAAATCACGCCTCATGTGAGTCACAAAGAAGATGAGACTAGCTGCTTATCGACTAATGATCGAACTCAATTTTCGACGGAACGCTATCGTTTCCAAATATGCGAAATCACGTAATTTGTGTGTGACAGGAGTAAAGTAATTATTTGTGGTGTAAAGTAACTTTTAATGTCGTAAATAATTAATTGAAGCGCACGGTAACTACCGCAAATAATTACTTTACGCGTCAAAGAATTACCTGACACCTCTAACAAAAATCAACTTACGCACGCATTTGGGCAACGATAGAACGTGGGTTTGTAACAGCTTTAACTATTTTCAGGAAATACTACATTGATATTCTTTGTGGTTAGTAAAATAGCAAATATGAATTCAAAACACCAAGGGCTACCAAGTCTCATTGAACGCCAAACTGTTTTCATCACTCTCTAAATGGGCTAACTCACGCCGACAGGAGGCGCGTTCTAAAACGAGGCTCGCTACGATAGTTCTGTGGGCTTGTCGGCATATTTGTATTCCGCGTTGCTCGAACGGCTCGAAAAAATACGGACACTCAACTCTTTTACAATCCCTAAGGACGTTGAGATTCGGAAGCGTTGGGTCGTTGTCATACACTGTGACGAAGAAAAATATGTCCGTGTAAAATTTATAAAAGTTTTCCTTAAGTTAGATCGCATTATGTCGCATCTAGGTTAAATATATCGTCAAATCGTCAACAATACGAGCAGATGACCTGGTTTGTGTAGAAAGCATTTTTATCAACAATTTACAAGAAGAAACGTAACCCTGCATTCAGCATAATACCTAATCCGTAACACCGATCGCCGCAATTTGGTCACATTCACTTTTCATGTTTCGAAACTAGTTTTCCGAAAAAAGCTTATACCCTTTCGTCAGACAACTCTTTGGTAAATAGCTTGTTCTGTAATGTATTTTTCTACGTCTCTGTGGTTAATTATCCACACATTTTTAAGATTTAATGTCCTGTTTGGACTCCCGGCCATTTAACTCACCCAATGTCAACTTCCGCTTTGTTTATCGCAGTGAGCCTCGCTTTGGATTTTAATGTCCGCGTTCGAAGGTCTATGGTGCCCCTGTGAGGCTGTGCACTTTTAACACTATTGACAAGAGAAGTCTATCTCCACTGACCAAAGTTTTTATTGGGTCTAGACCTACTTTTCCCAAAAATGTGAACGTGCTCGTTGGTGTCTTCTCAAAGCAAATAAACACGGTTATAGTTAAATTCTGGTTTTTGAGCAACGACGGAGGGCTGCCTGTAGTTGACTTAACGTCGGTTTCTACTGAATTTTACAGGACGGAAACGCACACACGTGTATACGCATATATGTCAATCTACCAATTCACAATCGAATTGGAGACTGGATGAAAAACATACCTGTATTTGACCAACGATTTCAATTCCAAATTTGAAAACGCTTGCCCTTTGCCGTACTATGCTAGAAAACAATATCAGATAACAAACCTATTTTCTGCTGTTTTGTTTCTTGGTCGATTTTAAGGAATTCACACGCACTGTGACTTTTTGAAGCTGTTTAGCGCCAAGTTAACCACTTGAGCGCCACCCTCCATGCCCATCCCACTACTACTGGAAATAAAAGATTGATTCAGTTGATTGTTCTCTGAATGCTGCTATGATTTTGGCTGACGAACAGTATTTGGGCGTTGACGGAATATTTTGTTCGTCCCACACTTAGGCCAATGATCGACCAGATGACATGTTGCAAATCTAAGTTGAAGTAGAATTCCCTGGATTATACTGTGGTACTCCTTACCAGATGGAACAGATGTTTGTGAAAACTCAAGGTTTTGTTCTGCCCGGTCATACTTCATCAAACACTAAAATTAAACTTATGTTTTTAAAAAATGCATATCTACCCAACAGAGGGAGCTGGTTGTTTTATTACGATGTAATTTCTTTCTGAAGTGCGCTGTTTAAACTTAATGCACGTGTTGGCTTCAAAAGCCTTGAAAGCTTCAGCCAGTCTACCCCTTTCCTTCGAACCTTCAAAAGATTAAAACCTTGAAAATACAATTTGATTAAAATCGTCATATATCAATGTATGCGCGCGCGCGCGCGCGTGTGTGTGTGTGCGTGTGTGTGTGCGTGTGTGTGTGTGCGTGTTCGTGTAAACGTATGCGTTTGTGCATGCATGTATGTATGCATGGTATGTATATATTTGTGTACGCTTCGACATATGTATACATTTGGTATGCAACGGTGCATGCTTTTAGACGCTTTTATAAAAACTTAATATCTGCTATTGTAATGGATACAATTCTAGTGACAGTGACTCTTCTAGAATTTCAAAACAAAACTTTACCACTACAGAGAAAAAACATTTATGGTAACTGAAGAGAAGGGAAAGCCGAGGCTTGACTTAATGCAGGCATTTGGTCTTAGGCCTCCACTTTACATTTGCAGAATAAAGGTTTAGCAAAGTAATTATGAGCAATTAAATCACAGTCTAGAAATAATTTATAGAATTCATCTCAGTAATTAGAGGTTATGTGCATATCCTCAGAGACTTTGAATTTTTGGTCAAGTAAGAATCAATTATTTTTCTCAAAGAATTATTTGAGGCCCAAGGATAAACTTCTGTCTCAAGTCCTAAGTCACTAGGTATACATGTAAATAAAGCAGCTCGGGTACCTAGGAGTCCTGTAGATACATATGGAAGATGTTTCAGTTTTCATCTGGCTCATTCAAAAATCCCTAATGCCTAATTCGTTTTCTGGTGCCATGTCTGTAACATTGAAAAACAATTATATGGAGTACAGCTGTAGCAAACTTGAAAATGGTTATTCATGTTATGTCAAATGTGATGTTAGTTTTGTGATCACCATGGACCAGTGAAATGTAATGTCTGGTTCAAAGAAAACGCTGTTGAGCGGAAGGTTTGACGTCGCAAACAGCTGGACGGGAGAGAGAAGAAAGAAGTACACGGTTTACCAAGCAGGTTTCCCCTCCGTGCTATTGTAGCACTTTCTCAGGCAGTGCGGTGAGACCATGTTTATACAAATGTCTACTTTACCAACACTGCTGTCGATTACGTATGGGACGACTCCTTTTGGCCATCTCCTGTTAGCGTGCAGTATACACCGTGGCGTTTCTACAATGGAAATTTAGTTTTTTTACTTCAAGAAACCGGATACTGTGCGTGCAATTAAACAGATGAAGAAACAAAAAAAAATCCCGACAAAGCAACACACTTGGAACAACATCATTTTGTCAAGTAACAAAATCACTGTCTACTGGTTCATCACCGTACTTCATATCCACAACTGACGTGATTTGCAGGTCCTGAGGTACTTAATTGCTTCGCCCATTTCTCGCCAAACGTGAAATTGTTGGCGAAGGAAGCGCCGTGAAATAAGTGACAACCCGGCTGTGATCAAAAATAGGTGACCAAACACAAAACTGAAACGAGGCTCTACGGGAGAAGATATTCTTTGCAACCAAGGGTTCATGGTCCCGTTTTGCCTTCCGCGGCTGCGCCGGTCGTCAGAACTTGCTGACTAGAGATAGAACACTTGCTATACAATGTCACTTTTTCGTATTTCTGTGTTTTTTACTGTCAGATTAAATGGAAAGTTGCAGACGATATAGTATTCAGCAACTGAAAACCGAGACATAAGTGTCTTATAATTAACAGTTTTGATCCAGATTTTACGTTTAGGGCATGGTTGTACGTCGAGTGCAAGTTACGCTGTTGCAACTGTATTACTTTAAACTATACGGAAAGTTTGATGATCGGCTGAAGACGTCGAGTCGACGTTGACCTACTTTTTGAACTTTCCATGTCAGAGGTCGCTGTTGAAGTAGTGCGGGAGGTATTTCCCTCGACAGATTCAACACGCGTGGGATAAAAAACTATATATATTACTTTTATCATTGTAAGAACTACACCAAAGTTGTGCATGTGTAATTATACGATTGGACTGCTATAACATCGTTAGAAATTGTGAAATCACAATCATGATGAACATCACGTGAAGAAAAAGCTATCAAATGACAAAAATACAAACGTGCTGACAAGAATTTCACAGAAAGTTTTTAAAAAAATAACACACAGATTAAACTGGCAGCAAAACGCAATTCGAAAACGTTAAGTTATATTTTCACCATTAACAGAACATTTTCTTGAATTTTTTCAGTCTTAAAGAGGATTTTACCTTCGCGGTACATTGCCGAGATGTACGGGCGCTCCTTGCCCTCTGAAAAGCGAAATCAAGCATCAGAGATTGGAATCGGTGCAGCTCAACACCACGATAAACATTGAAAATTCGATAAATTCATCAACAGTCTTATTCCACCAGGTGTCCTTGTTGTAATTCTTCAAAGAAATGACGGACATTGTTCAGTCACTAGGTGGTTAGACCATCTCGCTTATGAGTCGGCTCACTAAAGCTGCCAAACGACATGTCTTGGAAATCGACGACAATTTGCGAGTCCACTCAAGAATAGTTCGACGAAGGGACAACTTACGAGAACGGGAAGCAGAAGGAGTTATCAAAAGCAGAAATGGCAACTTAATATTGCTTCCGAACCATGAGTCTCATGCCCAATATAATGAGAAAATGTCATGCGTTTTCTTCTGAAATCGCTAATACTTCGTTTTTTATATTTGTAGATAATCCCACCAGATTTAAGTAAGGTAATGCGGTAATGTTGGCTTAGAAAGTAAATAGAACAGCGTTGAGTAACACTTCTAAAAACAGTGTTCGATTTTGTGAGTTCTTTGCTATGAAATCGAAAGGTCTGACGAGCAAAATATTTTGCCATGAGATCTCGGCTAATCACCAGTTTCGAGTTGAATTTTTATATCAATTAGTTGCGTACAATAAATACATGTCTGGCCGATTTAACCGGTGCGGTGTTATTGACTTCATCTAACGTTGTCTCACGTCTTTGTTCTTCGTCGTCGTTGTTTTCTATAGCAGACGACAGTTTATCAATACCTTTCTCTAGTAAGATAATTGAGTTATTAATCAGGCTAAGTTGCATTTCTACACTTTATTCGTCACATGATGTGCTGAGAAGCTCTTTTGTTGCTTTGATTTTTTCTGTTGTCAGGGTAGCTTTCAATGTTTTCAGAGCCATTCTTGGTTCATTTCCGGGTTTCGGCACCAATTTATGTAGCCAGCCAGCTACATTTAGCTGTATGAAGACTGTCGTCAAAATACAGTTAAGTACCAATGTGTGTTTTTCTTCCATAGACCCCGAAATTCCACATAGCCAAAAGTGGTCTAAACAACGTAGAGCTTTCAAAAGGGCGGAACTTTCAGATCCGGGTAACACACAACATGGGTGAACTCGTTTACTTCAAACAATGAGCTATACCAGGTATAGCTCATTGCTTCAAACGACTTCAAAGAACTACTGACGAAATTTTGCTGCAGTCATTCCCCATTAAATCGACATACCGGTAATTGAAATCAGATGTGGACCGCTTCATTTTTTTCATTTTTGGCTATAGACCTCAATCTTTCCAAATAATCATTATCTTGGCCTAATTTCTGTCATACCTACACTGACTAGAACTCTCAATTGTCAGGAAAATTTACTTAAAAACAGTTTGTTGAAAAGAATAAGTTCCACAGCGTTCTTTATTAATCAAGAAATAAGGTAATTTTGGCTACTCGATAGCTTAAATGAAGAACTGTACATACCCGACAAACAGTTCGACCAAAAAAGCTCCTCAGATTCAGCTCAACAACTACCTCTTCAAAGATTGTGCACGTCATTTCATCTATCTGGTCCGACAAATCAGCCACCTTGAAGAGCAAATCGCCCATTGTGTCAACCCACGCGTCCGTCACTATGTCTTTACCAAGTCTTCTCAGAAGTCGTACCACTCTTGCTTTGAAGGCACTTCTTCGCAAAGATCGAACAATCCATTTCAACACCGCCTTTGTTGCTTTTCTTACCCATCCCCTGAAATATGAAATAGCGAAGACTCTCATATTATGAATATTGAGGAAATCAATCCACTGCCCAAAAGTGGGGGGTATAGCCTCCCCCTTTGGTGCACCTAACATAGACCATGGGTGGCGCAGCACTGAAAAAATTTGGAGGGCTATAGCCACAGCCCCCTATGGTGTGACGCCCATCCACTGGCTATGCTAGGGCTAGACTTTTAAAGGTATTAGCCAAAATGGGTAAAGCATCTGAAAACTTTTAGCTATTAAAAAAAAATTATTAGCAAAATACTGTCTCTTTTCCGAACCTTCACAAATGATAAAAATACAGTTACACGGAATATTTTTTTTTTTATTTTTCATGCACAGGTCCTTCTCATCAATGTACTGTCAGAAAAGATTTTTGCTTTATGGAAAAGAAATGTTCAACATTCCAAAGTAATATAGGAAATAGTAAGTTAGAGAGGATGTCAGCCAACATGAAAGTTGGGCAGGGAACCCCCTTATCCCTGGGCTACGGCGGGGGTACATTTAGCATAACTTGTGACTCAAAACAAAGCTGGACTGTGCAGAGTAGTGAATAAAAAACTCATTAAGAAACAAAATGACTTTTACTTTATATTGATTACTTTTGGCTGCCGTCGATATGCGAACGCATCCCAGTCTCTCAATAACTTTAGCGAGGCCCTCAATCCCTTGATTTTGTGGCCGAATATCGACTCCATTCTCCTTCAAAAATCATTGAAAAGTTATGCGAAATTTCCCTCATGGAGCCCACAAACTTCTCTCAAGTGATTGAAAAAATCCCTTAGAGGTACGAATCATTTGTAACTGACACAGGTCACAGTTTGAAAGAGCGCAAAATGTTACTTTTGGCTACTTGAGGCAAAGTTTGTGGGGGCTTGAATCATGGGGGATAGGGGTTGTAGTTGATGGGTTACAATTTCCCGTCACCTCAAAACATTCCCCTCTCAGAAGGCACTGGCACCTTTCCTCTCGGTTTATCGGAGGCCCTGTCTAGGTATGACATTTGAAGTATTATGATTTAAAAATAGATAACAAACTCGTTCTTCCCTGCGTCGTCTGCGCCTTTTACTCCTTGAAAAGAAAACCTGTAACTGTCAAGTCTCGAATAGTATTTGACACGACAAATCGTTTGCTGAAAATTGGTAAAGTTGGTAATGAATTAGGAGAGATCCATGTAATATAAAAATAATATAGTTAAACCTTGAGTTCATATTGCATGTTTGAGGCAGCTCAACTCAGTTCAGTTTTATTTCCCGGGTAATTTAATACATTCGTACCGGCTCACACCACGTTGCGAGTGTAAAAAAAGAGACTGGATCACGTTTGCCGCCGAAATAGTCTTCTATTCGTCGTTTTGACATTGTTGCTTTCAGAAGACAAGCGGCATCTCGTACACAAGATCTTGCTGTGACGTGAGAAATTGTGAGAAAGCGCTGACCTCCCCCTACACAGTTGAACATTTCGTTGCGGTAAAGGTGGGATTTCAGGGAGGGGGGATTGCGGCAGACTTGAAATGGAACATTCGTTTGCTATTTTCAAGCTAGGACTCCTAATCGAAGTAAGAAAGTTGTTGGTGGCGCGTCTTGATTCGTGTTGCCTGTGAGTCAACAAGAAAGGCGTTTCCCGAAATGAATGTTTATTGTCAAGTTGCAAAAGCATTCGCCAACTTGGCGAATGGACTTAACTCTACCATCACCAGTACCTCTCAGAAATCGCCAAAAGCGAGCTGGCGAGCAGCTAGCTAGAATCTAGACCGGCAGCAGCATATCGTCGTACTGTGAACTTTCAGTTCAGCTTGCTTGATAGGATATTAGTTGACATTTTTGGATTTCAAAACAAGCGTCGACTCTGGCCGAACACCTGTCTGCTTTATACCAAATAAAAAACCTTCAACGCACGGATTTGCTTGATTTTCTGTTTGAGAGCCAAGAATGATAGCTTAGTTCTCAGTTTTATCTTAATATCTTTCGACAGCTTTTTCGGAAATTTAATAAACAATTGCAATCGTTTTAATTCCTCACCTAGAAAAATCGCACAAACGATTTTCCGTACGGCTATTTCCTAAAAATTGTCACCAAGCATATGCTTGAATGTACGAAGTGTTAATTTTGTAGTTCAGTGATGTCCAAAACTCATAAAACAAGTTTGTTTAAAGTTTTTAAAGAACTTTTTCACTAAAACATGCAATGTCCTAAACCCTATCTTAATACACAAAGTAGCAAAATTGTAAGTAGGCGGTCTGTTCACAAATTTGTTTAGTGTGCCAAACCTCTGTTAGGCAGAAAAAACTTTTTCATGACGTCACCCTACCTTTTCTCACGATGCGATTCTTCTGACAAGGCAGTGACCACAACCAGCAAGCCCAACAAAGCCAAAACCCTGCAAACATAATGTTGAAACTGTTAAAGTACGAACCGCTGTTGGTACTACGCAATTTATTTAGTTTTAGTCCATATAACGAGAATTTTTACTCGAAATCTTGGCCTACAGACAATTCACAAGGGTTTTGAAGTTCTGAAAAGCTGGACATGAGAATTCCGCTTCATGGGCGCATATTGGCTTTTGCTGGAAAGACAGAAGACAGAGTCGAGTACAGAATTTTCCTAGATTTGTTTAGTTTAGACCATTTCGGACAATTCAAGCTTGGGGTCTCATGGACGATTTGATAGCCATTGAAGACAAAGCGTCCAATGCGATAAGTAAGAATTATTAAGTCGTCTTTTCAAACTTAACTATAGGTCATGCGATGCGGAAAACATGCATATGGTGTGTAGAAAGATTAATAATGTTGGCGTATGCCATATTATTAGTATTTACAACAGTAGGACGCTAGCGTGACACTGTTTGGTATGCTAAAGTGCACTTGCTGATCAAATTTGTAGTCGAAGATGAACAGATACACAGCACTGATGATAAAGTCGCATCAAGGAACTTTTCGTTGCGTCTATATCAGTGCCTGCAGCTAAAGTTCATTTAAGGTGTACGTATTTTACTAATTTCAGAATACGCATCAGTTATGAACGTCATATTCCTTGCTCAACGAAATGAAAGTATTTTACTTGTTGACATTTGCTTGTGCATCACGTCGACAGCATTAATAACATAACTAATAAGAGTAAATATCAGTCTTTCAACCTTCATTTCAAAAGTTACATACCGGGTATTCAATTTTCGATCATCGTCAATTTGGTTTTTTGCGAGGGAACAGCACCGTGGCACAACTTGTTGAAATAGTACATGAGATTCATTTACATTTTGAGAAGGGAGAGAGTGTCAGGTCCATTTTTCTAGATATAGCTTCTGCTTTCGACTGTGTCCCTCACGACCTTCTACTTCACAAACTTCGATCCTATGGCATTACTGGTAATCTTTTAAACATGATCACCTCATATCTCTCCGAAAGAACATACAGTGTTCGTGTCGATGGCGTACTTTCAATTTTATCCCATCCTGGATTTGTAAACGCAGGTGTACCGCAGGGTAGCGTATTGGGCCCTCTTCTCTTCTTGGTTTATATTAATGACCTTCCTGATAACCTGTCATGTAGCACATACCTTTATGCAGATGACACGGCGCTTTTTTACCC
>NMRA01000116.1:929374-940704 GCA_002633005.1 Phoronis australis
AGCCTGTTCTATATGCTATAACAACACACTTAAACAGCAATATCTCTGTAGAAATCGATCCAAATTTTATATAATATACACCATCATGTTTGTCTCAATTAGGCGAATCTTTTTATATGCAGCACATGTATATTCATTTATTTTTTACGAAATTATGTAAAAAGGCAGATATTTTACGCATAATCGTCGCGTTTCAACGGCCATTTTCTCGTCAACCGCTCATCCAATTTTTCTGATTTTTGCATCATTTCATTTCTCACACCAAGGGCTTTTCAAAAATGTATGACACATGGGCATTGTAAAAAAATTAAAAAAACATTGTCCTCCCTAGTGTGTGGGGGCTTTTTGGACGCCTGTGATTTAAACTGTTGCTGTAGGAACTAAAATTGTTTTCTTGCTTCTTTAAAAGTGAAAGAAGTCGCCATAAAGGATTTTAAATACTCAAAAGTCGAAGTCTTTAGGGTTCGGGACACGATTGTACGGTCTATGGCCATTTTTGCGTCGGTGACACGACCATCACCACCATATTCGTGACGTAATGCCGGGCAGGGCCGACAACGAGACGATGCGCGGCGCCGACCAAGCAAAGTTGCAAAAATTGACCTACCAAAAGAACAACCTTGATATGAAGTTGGCATTTTGCATTGGATTGGGGTTGCTGTGCACCCCGCCTTCGTCCATAGTCAACTGTTCGCCGTCATTCAACGTCTGATCTGAGGAAGAGTACACACACACACACTATTTCACCATCAGCTGGTCTGATTTCTGCTTGTTGTGTAACCGGAAATCGTGGAAGCACCCGTTTTCATTTTTTCGAAATCATGATAAAGATACAATCTTTATTCTTTATGAAATCTATTGGATGAAATAATTAATTGTTTTCTAAAAATGCAACCAACTTAGTTTTTCAATCCAACAATAAAATATAGTATGACGAAATGAGATAAATATAGCTCATTGCCATTGGTCTGACTATAATCCATGGTCTGACGTCTTTGACCAAAGTGTTCCCAGCATGCAATAGTTTTGCACACCTGTAGTAGGTTAGCACACCTGTTAATACCACACGGTTCGCGAAAGTACATAGATAGTGTAGTTCCCGATAAGTTTAAAACATTTACATAAGCACCGTAGTGAAATGCAGTTGCGCTGCACAGTGCAGTGAGCAAATCGATCTGCCACGGGCATTTAAGTTGAGCGTGACCTTCAATGTTAGTGTAACCTACTCACAATAGCCTGAGGTCATTCAAAGTACAGAGTTCAGAGGCTTAGCGCTTGCGGAACCAGCTAAACAACTTTACCCGATCAAGTAATCTATTTTTGACGTTAGTCTTAAGTTTATTTCACTGAGAGTCGTATTTTCTATCGTGACACTATGCCGCTATCATAGCACTCGATCGACGAGAAGTGCTAGTTTTCGTGATTTGTCAAACGCCGGCGGAACGGCGTATGGTCAAAACAGTCTTGCCTCAGTCCTGAGAATGCCATATAATTACAAAACCTCCTGTTTGGTTTCCAACATCAGAGGAGAGCCAGTTTCAATTATTCGGGAATATTATCGTGATTTTTTTTCTGCCGGGACTAGTCTTCCCGGCTAAAAACCGCCTCTGAGGTACTAGTATCCAACTATTATTACACCTAGGCTGACGATGGCCGGAGAAAAGACCGACCCGCGAAACGTCGTGACAGTGTATATAGACTAGAAGACGGTGTAAATAGACCAAGTGATTTTAATAATATTTTTTTCTGATTTAACTGTTAAGTTTTAGTGGCGCCAGCACGAAGTCATCTCCGGTGGTCTGAAAATTATAGGTTGCGTTTTTGTGTCTTTGTTGTCATTGCTGCAAGACGCGACCCCCGAAGGTCATTTTCCTCTCGCGGTAACTTGCAATGGATCTTTAGTTTCTTATATTCATGTTTACGTGCCGAAAGCTCAGGGAAATCGACTGATGGCGGCACTCGGCGGTTCTTTTTACAACAGAATTGACAGTTTTAGTGATGGAACCTTACTCGTGCCTCAAACACCAAAGTGCAATTTAAAGTAACCTCTAATTAAAGAAATTGATGTTTCGGGAAATTTTGACCTAGGTTGATGAAATTCGTTCAGTCCTGTATCATTTGGGGGAGATGCCAGACACCTGAAACTCGGCGGATACTCAATGAATCGAGGCATCTTACAGCGTCCTGTCGTTCAGTAACTTTTCCAGACGTGAGGGGTGCTGAACGTGCGATAATATCTCATTTTTATCAGCCCACCCCAGTCAGGCTAGATACGATCTGATCGGAGATTAGAGCAAATTATCAAACAAAAGAGGACAGGCCCTCCAACCATCAAGGCCAGAATGGAGTTAATTGGGTACGGGGGGTAAACTTCCCAACTTGTTTTTGGGCTATACCAAACGAACAAGTTGGGTGCAACGGGATGTCGCCGTCATGTTTTGACTGAACAGGCAGTTCACTTGGATCCTGTACCTTCAGTTAGCACTGACTAGTTAAGTGAACTTTCTCCAAAGTGGACCTAATAAAGTTCATTTTTAAGAAAGGCACACTCATAGCAATGATAACTTGGTCGGTGATTTTAATGAAGCGGCTTTTTTGAAGTGAAAGCTTCAAAATTCACCTCAAAAAACGCTGTTAGAAATTCTAGATTACTCATTTAGTTTTGTTTCCAAGCCAAATTAACTCGCACAACTTAAGGTATTTTCTTTCATATAGCAGTCGTATTCGTCTATCTACGGTACGCAATTAAAGCTACGTACGCTTATAAGGAAATCCTATATAATAGCGTTTTTTGAGATTGATCTGTAAGTATGAAAATTGGAAAGTTTCAATGAAATTCAGTACAGTGCTGCTTTCGAGAACTCGTGTTCCCAAGTTCAAATTAAGTCGATTTACCGAACCCAAGAAAAAGCGGCAAACGTTACGAGTCGGCAAAATCTCTGGCTTTCCGATCACTATAATTGTAGAGTAAATGGACTTGACAGTTATGGGTTTCACCTTTTAGACATTACATGGGCAGCGAAGAACTGGAAAAAAGTGGGGGAGCTAAAGCCTCCTCAGCCCTCCTGTGGCCGAGGTTCACCGCCTATAGACCACGTGCCGCGTAGCACTGAAAAAAGTGGGGCTATAGCCCCCCCAGCCCCCTATATGGTGCGCCGCCCATGCATTATTTCTGATTAATAGGTCTTTGTCTTTAGTGAGAGCTTTATGCATGCGACCACGTGACTCTAGTACAGTGACCTGCACGTGGTATTACCTTATTAGCTGTTTCAACGTTCTCTGGTACTGTCGACTGAATTTGCAATGTGTAATTAATTATCAATAAATCACTTTAATTTTGTAAGCCGTGTTTCTTAAGCCTCTAGTCAAACTAAGCCCGGCAATTGATATCGAGTCGGTGGTTAAAGTTAGCAGTGATCGCGAGATCACGGAAACAACAAAACGTCAAATTGGGGATGAACTTGAAATTAATGAATTTGGTCGAGGATGTAGAACCTCTCTTTTTCACAACTTGTGAGTAAGTTAGCAAGTAAGTAAAATGTTTATTTTCCATCGATACAGGAAAATACAAAACCAGAAAAAAACATAAGCATCAATGCTAGTTCACCGATCAACTATGATATATATTCAGATATACAATGAGACATATACAAAGGTGCAGTAAGTGAGATACGTACAGTGAAATATATACAATGACAGTGATTTCTTACTTCATTTATAAAAGACGTAATTATACATAAAGTGCAACTCTGACAGGTACATTCTTCAAGAAAATGACAGCGTACTGCTGAAAGTTACTACATCAGCACAACACCTAACATTGTTCGTTAATTGGTTCCACAGTATAGCTCCATGTTGTTTAATAAAATTTGTCCCATAAGTTGTCGTATTGGACCTTGTAACCATCAAAAGACGTCAAAGGGTAGCTTCCGAATAATGAAAATTGCAATGGGCAAGGGCCAGTACCGTTTAAATGTTTGAACACTTCAATCCTAATAATTTCATTCTGGAAGTGAACACGGTGGCTGAGTTTACCCCTGATAACAATGCTGAATACGATCAGCTACAATCATCAGAGTCGCACCTTCAGGCGCGTTATTGCATTTTCTCTATTTTTCTAACCCCCTCCCCTGCAGGATACCGCACGTTCCAAACAAAGAGACAGTAGTTGAAAAAGGATATAACAAAGGCAAAATGTAGTTTCAACTTGGTTTCAATGTCTAACAAATGGTGAAGTCTAAAAACGATTGATATATACTTGGATGACTTGTTAACGATGTTACCAACACGAAAATGGAAACTGAGTTTGTCATCTACAATTAAAACACCTAAAAGCTTAACAGACCAGGGACACGCTAAATTGGTACGACCAACGGTCAAGTAATTTGCTTGTTGACTCGTGGGTTTTCTACTGAAAACAATTGCCCGTTTTTTTTTCTCTATTCGCATACATTTGGTTGGGAACCTCAATGAAATTGTAGAAGGAACGAAATTTGAGAAAATCCAGCGGTCTCTACGCTTTGCGTTCAATGACTCGGCATCCTCCTGTCTCTCAGTCAGACCAAACTATTTACCATAAATCTCAATACGTCAACGTAATTTATACCTGTCAGTAGTTAGAGCCAGTACATCTGCAGTCTTGGCCATGTCAGTGATTTCTCCCAATCCTTCATTTTAATATGACAAAGTTTGTTTATTAGAGCTTGAAATACCAAAAGTAAAAATATGGAACGACCTTCCAAATAATCTGAAAGCAGCCTTGAGCATTCATGACTGAAAAACTATCCTGGAAGAAGTTCGAGAATCTGTGCACGTGCAATTGTGATTTCTGTATGGTCGTTCTTTAGTGTATAGTATGTCTTAGTTAAAAACTTTGTTTCTAGGAAAAAGTTGTAACTCTAGTTGTAACCCTTATTTATTATGTCATCTTTTTGTAAACATTTCTTCTGCCAAGTCTTCGTACACATCTTTGTTCATTATTTATAATTTTTATCGGAAACTAGCATTCTCTGCCAATGTTTGTTGTTGTAACCCTGCATCCGACATACACTTAAACTATATTGTATTCTATTTTACATTTAACCAATCTAAAGCAATCCACGTGATCATGTTCAACGAGACTCGGACTCGATGCATTCGTTCGTAACGGTCGCAGGTACGCAGACGAACAACTCCCTCATGATCAAAACTGGCATTTAATCCTGAAAGTTTCAGCGGCATCTTGCTATGCAATGTACACCTCGTTGACCCAATATCATGGCGAGTGACAGCTCTGAAACCTTTGAGCTTGTATAAGTAGGAAACAAATTTCCACGCAGTTGAAGGTGGTTCTGCAAATTTTTCCATCTCCGAAGTCCGCTCTCAGGAGGCAGGGGCGGATCCAGGATTCTGAGTAAGAGGGGGGAGGGGCAGGGCACAGGAATAACCAGAGTTTCGCCACATGCGCGTGCCCAGCCTAAAATTTAGGGATGAAGGGGTCTCGAATTTTTGGGTTTGCGAACATTATTACTAAAAAAAATCGATAAATAAACGGGGTTTGTTCAAGGCCTTGCATTGTGCACTCGCCTCCCGAGCCCCCTTGGGTGCACGCATGTCTTTAGTGCTAGTCAGCAATTCGCACCACGAACTGCCAAATGGCATCTGGGAAAATTTTAGGGTGGGGCATGGCCCCTTACCCTCCCCTAAATCCGCCACTGAGAGGATTCGTGATTGGCGACGGTCATGGGAGAAGGGAGTAGTGGCGAGAAAGAGGAATCCGAAATTTAGGAATGCGGGAGGGGGGGAACTTTCGGGAATAGAAAATCATATAAGCGTGTCTTACCCAAATATATTGTTTAATCTTCGATCTATGTGCTTGCGCCAACCGTCGGTCGTGTCCAGACGATCAAACGAACATGCACTTAAGGGTATCAGACATCGTACATCTGCATTATAAGCATCACGACGATAAAGACTTGCGTCAAAAGTTCAGTCTTGGCAATCCTATACTGCATGAAACAGTGGAAGAAGAAACGAAACAATGCAAGTGGAAATGAAACAATGCAAGTAGAAATGAAACAATGCAAGTGGAAATGAACCAGTGCAAGTGGAAATGAACCAATGCAAGTGGAAATGAAACAGTGCAAGTGGAAATGAAACAGTGCAAGTGAAAATGAAACAGTGCAAGTGGAAATGAAACACTAATTAGAGATACTCTTTGCGCTTCATTTTAGTTAAAAAATTAGTAAAACAGATTTTATTGCAAGTTAGATCAATCAAAACTAGGCACATAAGTCCAAATATTTTCGATTGACTGAATTCGACAAGAATTTTTAGTTTCGTTTTTACTTCTGGTTGTGCACCACCACCTAAATGATGGCCGCGGCCGCATTGATATCTTTCACCTGATGAAACTCGTCCTATGTCACGAACACTAACTGGGTTTGTAAAGTTCTTTTTCGGCCAATAATTAAGGTAAGACTAATACTATTCCGGCCATAGAAAAATGAATTCCAAAATGCCGTGGATGACTCGTTCTGCTCTTGTGACGAGAAAATTAAGCTCGGACCCCATAACGGCTAAATACCACACTGTTTTGTCAGTCGCCTGTCAGATCTGGCTATGGGAGTACCCCTCGAACTGGATTCGATGTCACCACTAGAGCTGGATATAGGAGTCGGTCGCAGTCAGCCCTTTCCAAAATTGACTATTTTCTGGGCAGGGTCTGAGAAAAGCGTCCGCTCGACTTCCATAACCGGGGTGAACTAAATACAATCCTCATCCAATCGCTGGAATGTCACAGTGCGCTTGTGTTTTACACTCGCCGTGAATTACAAGAGCTCGCTATTAAGGTTTTATATGGTTTGCACATTTTACGTTAGTGTCTTTACATGCCTTATTTACGGTAGTGTCTTTACATGCCTTATTTAAGATCGAGTGCAATTTCAGCTGAACCAACTAACGACTCTGAGACTCAGCCGCGAGTGCGCCTTGCGCTCTAGGGTAGAATTCAATAGGCTTCTGGCGGCGAGAAAAATCTTGCCAAAATCAAGTGATCTCTTTGAAAATTCAGCAGATTGTCGCGTAATCTCTTGAAGTCTTGCTTTTCTGGCGAGTTCCTAGCGTTCAGTGAACTCTCAGTACTCAACTTAGCTGCCAAATTCTGCGGCAAGTGATTGTTCTTTTGTTGTGTTTATTGATCTCTCAATTTCTCGCGAGCATTAATGCATGATGGGGGAACTAAATTTAAATCTTGTAAACAGAGTTCAATTGTTTCTTTTCTAGTTTAGTTTTTATAACCTGTTCAAAATGAATATATTTGGTCGTGAAAATGTTGGTGTTCTTCCAGGCAAAGCACAGAGAAGTTTTTTACGAGCATCAAAGGGTAAGTCATGATTAGAAAAAGCAAAACTTGTCTCGCGCATGGGTCACCCAATTTGTCACCCGACGAAGGCGATAGTGGGCCTGGCTAGGGTCACAGGCGTCCTCAGCTTCAGGACGCATGTGGCTAGTGTCTGATGTCACCAAGTCACCCAGACACGCTTCACAAGGTTGTTAAACCGTGAAACGCAATTTTCCCAAATATAGCGAGGTCCTAGCGAACTTGAACCTGGTGACCACTGGCGCTGCCAGACTTTCAAAAACACACTTGTTGTCTTGAGTTGAGGACGACGTGTCCCGACTTGCCATGTTTTCACATCACAACCACACCTATGTTGTATTACAGCAGGTTCACTAGTTAGGCCTCTAGAAGTACTCACCAGTTAAAACACAGCTATTCAAGCTTCAGGTAAAACCCAATCCAGGTGCCCATCCCTGACATCCTGATTGCTTGCTGAAAGACTGCCAGCAGGGTTCCCGCCAGCAGTTTAAATAAAACAAGCATCCGGGGAACCATAAAACTGACAAATCACAAGACACCACAGAAAGATAAAGGGCGAATGATTACAACATTCCCCTCCTCCCTAAAGTGTGGGGCCCACCTGGGAATCAACATCATTCGCCAGATACAAAAAACTTCCCAAAAATTTAACCATATCCCCCCTTACCGAAAATAAAGCCACTCCTAAATAGAGTGTTAGAATGACAAGGACAGTTCCCCTAGAAGCAGTGAATAACGCACACAGGTTAAATATAGAAGTACCAAAAATAATAAAAAGAGTTCAGAATGCCAGCACATCCCAAACACATGAAGTAACTCATAAAGAGAAAACCTAGCAGGATCCCAACCCACCCCCCTGGGCGGGAGAGCAGTCACCTAATGGAAAAAGTTCTCGCTAGGGAGACTCCCCGGACTTGTAGCTGCAAAAGGGTATAGGACACGTGCATTTCTAGTGGAGTTATCAAAATAAACCCTGCACTACCATGATACACGCATGCTACCCTTAATTGCTACTAGAGTATTACATTTTGACGTGCTTTGGGTGGAGGCCGGGCAGACATATTCCAACCCAAAGGGAACGCCTTGGACGCAGACCTAAAATGGATTGGTTCACAGAGAACTGTGACTGACCCTCCATTAAACATAGGCCTCCTGGCAACTGGGACGGACATGAAAGTACCGCACCCAGGTTAACCACGCACTAGGACTATGATAATAAATAGGGGCTCTAGTTGTAGGGAGAAGGTATTAGCTCCATGAAATGGTGTCCAATGACATAACCAAAACACTGCCTAAGCCTAGACTCCCCAACTACACGGACATAATAAATAAATAAATATCAGGGTTATGATAATAAATAAGGGACTTAGTTGTAGTGAGAAAGTATTAGGTCAAGGGAATGGTGTTCAATTCAATGACACAACCAAAACACTGTCTAAGCCTAAACTCATCAACTACAAGGACGTAAATAATAAATAAATAAATAAATATCAGGGTTATGATAATAAATAAGGGACTTAGTTGTAGTGAGAAAGTATTAGGTCAATGGAATGGTGTTCAATTCAATGACATAACCAAAACATTGCCTATAAGACTCACCAACTACAAGGACGCAATAAATAAATAAATATCCAAAACCCAAAGGATAAAAACCCAGTTAAACCACCAACAACCCCAAGAGACCACTTGGCCACCGCACCAGCAACCCGCTAGCACGATACCACTCCCCTATCCAACCTTCCCCCCGGACCTACGGCAAAGGTTTTCAAGAAAAGTGGTTGAATACTCCTAGAAAAACCTAACCAGTGCCGACTACGCCAATTGTTGTATTACAGCAGGTTCACTAGTTAGGCCTCTAGAAGTACTCACCAGTTAAAACACAGCTATTCAAGCTTCAGGTAAAACCCAATCCAGGTGCCCATCCCTGACATCCTGAGTACTTGCTGAAAGACTGCCAGCAGGGTTCCCGCCAGCAGTTTAAATAAAACAAGCATCCCGGGAACCATAAAACTGACAAATCAAAGACACCACAGAAAGATAAAGGGCGGATGATATTGACGATTACAACACCTATCAAATTGTAAATTAACTGTAGTTGATCTGCACTCTGTAGAACTAGAAGAATTCTGTAAATGAAAAAGATGAACACATATTTGTCTTCAAAAACTTCAGGTGGACTTTAAAATTTGTCTTGACATGAGGTAGGCTTAAAGTGTTCTAAGTCAAGATTAGGCAGTCTAGGAGTCTAGGACTACGTATGTCTAAGTAGGGAGTCCATGTGCTGAACCTGTGTATCGTATCTAATAATATCTATACATGATTGAATTACAGATTCATGGTTTTATTTGTTGACTATGAGCAAACTGTCCACTTGCATGGCCTGGGTTCCTGTCAGTGGATTGATAAACAAATTAAGTATTGGAGTGGAAACAGTTACATGTGAATATTAGGATTGGGTATAATTAATACACTGACAAAACTGCAATTATCTCCCTAAATCTTTTTTGTCTTAAATATGCAAGTTACAGGTCGTGGCTGCATGACCAAAAAAGTTGCGACTTTGACCGTAACAAAATGTAGAATGTCCTTGTGAACGGATGATTTTCAGCATGTGTCCTCACTGGTAATTGGATTGGGCATAAGCAATTTTTATTAAATGCTCAAAAATACAAGAGGAAATGTAAAATGTGAGTAGAAAATTGGCCTTGCTCGTATCACTTGAGGGTGGCGAGCAGATGTTGAGGGAGGGGTTTGTTTTGGTCACCATTTCTATGAGCCCAAAATACGGAATACAAGTGCAAATGTGCTTTCACTTGTATTTCCGAGCAGACATTTCCGCCTGTGTGGAGTGCTGTAACAGGGCTTAATTTAACTTAAATGCAAGCTTAAAAGGGCATAGTTTATTGTCAGGTAAGTCTAAAGTTGCTCGTCTTTCTGGTTTTCGGTATATTTTCACTCAAAAGTTATAAACCAGTTCCCCACGACAACAAGCGGTTGACAAGTTACCCATGAAGGTCACCATCGCTGCCCCAGGGGGAGCACGGATGGGCCAACTTTACAAGTTGTTTTAACTCACCGCATTGTGTAATATGCCTCAACTGTGTGGCTCACTGTATTGCTACATGTGTAATATGGCTCACCTGTCACACAGCATATTGCTGTGTGTATTGGCTCACATGCGTGACACACTGTATTGCTGTGTGTAATGTGGCTCACCTGTATGACACACCATATTGCTGTGTGTAATATAGCTCACTTGTGTAATTCACTGTCCTCGCTGTGTGCAATTTGACTCACCTGTGTCAAGTTAGGAAAAAAACAAGGAATTTAAAATCATGGAAAATTAAACCATCTGTAAATTACAACCTCAGGTAATGCACTTAAAGTATATGATATGGCTCTCAAGTGAAATTCTATTTTAGCATATTTCACTACAAAATTAGAAATTATAAGCACGGTTTGTATGGTGCAGATGTCATACAACAGCTTTTGAAAATTTTCAATGGTTTTCAGTACAGTGTGCCCTGACAGTAATCAATGGTTTACAGTACAATGTAGCTGCCCAGAAAGTAATACATGGTTTACAGGACAGTAGGACATGACAGTAATCCATGGTTCTCCATACAGTAGGTCTTGACAGTAACCCATGGTTTACAGTGCAGTAAGCACTGACAGTAATCCATGGTTTACAGTACAGTGGGCCCTGATAGTAATCCATGGTTTACAGTACAGTAGACCGTGACAGTAATCCATGGTTTACAGTGCAGTAAGCACTGACAGTAATCCATGGTTTACAGTACAATAAGCCCTGAAAGTAATGTGTGGTTTATAAGACAGTAGGACATTCATTGACAGTAATCCATGGTTCACAGTACAGTAGGTCTTGACAGTAATCCATGGTTTACAGTGCAGTAAGCACTGACAGTAATCCATGGTTTACAGTACAGTAGGCCCTGATAGTAATCCATGG
>NMRA01001160.1:6114-36262 GCA_002633005.1 Phoronis australis
AGCCCCCTGTGTGACGTGGTGCGCCACCCACGCGGCTGTGCCATAACCATAGACTAAACATAACGAGTCTCTACATGTATGCCATAACTACCATTGCCGGGTGACAGAAGTTCTATCTCGCTACAAGGGTACCGACGTAAAGGATTGCTTACTTTTTGTCAGCGAAACATACATTTCACACTTACCCTGTGTACCTTCAGATCCTCAGTGGTAGCAGGAACTTCAGTCCACGCAAGGTCGTTAGCACGCTTCCAGCGATATCGCACGTCATATTCGCGAGCCCAAGGGATCGACTTGCTATGGAAAGTGTAGTCACCAAACAACTCGATGAAGGCAGAAAATCAGCCAGATTGACGTTGACTTCATGCTTTGTGCTAGAAGGGACGTGTTTTCAATAGGGCTAAAGAAAAGAACTCCGCTGAAGCACAAATATTTCCAAACAAACAGTTGTTTTTCTGTTCGGTGTATAATCGCCTGGGAAAAATAACAAAACGCCTTTGAACTTATCATTGAACAGTACTATTGAGTCGGTAAGCGCACAAAACGCGTTGTACCCATAACGCTAAACCCTCGTGAGAGACCGCCCCGAGATGGATGCTGGAGCAACTCGGGGCGGTCTGGGATCAAGCGGAAAAACCACAGGGTAAATCTGTGGTCGACGAATCTATTCGGTCGATTACATTTTATTGCCCGTGAAGACGCTAAGGGCTGCCTGAAGAAATATGACTCGCGCGTTTTTATTTTCGCCTTTTTCAATAACATGTAAAAGATTCATCAACAAATTCCTCGTAAAATTCTGAAAACAAGCGTTTTTCTCCCACGAAAATCGATGAAGTTTTGGCCGAAATATTTCACTTTCAGTCCAGGCTAGCCCTGCACACTCAGAGAATCGTCACACAAGATTACTACGCGGTAATGCGGTTNACATGTACAGAGTTCGGTAGGCCAAGTTACTGAGGTCAGTCGCGGGAAGTTTGGATCTGTTCGGTGGTAAATTAGAATTAAATTATTCTTCGTAAAATACAGACAAAAAGCATAGTCGTGTGTTGATATTTTAGATTGGCATTTTTTTCTATTTCTGTTTTAAACACACAAAACGCTAGTTTTAACGCTAGTGCTAGGAACCCGATTTGGCCCGTCACCGGCGGCCGGACTGGAGACGTCACAGACGTAAACCATTCGGGTTAGCACGGCTGCCAACGTTGAAAATTAAATTTCCAGTCACAAAAAACGCTAGATTAATTAACCAAATAAATAATGTGCACGTGAATATTTTGGTAAAACGCCGAATACATGTATTTGCAAATCCATAACGCTAAACCCTCGTGAGAGACCGCCCCGAGATGGATGCTGGAGCAACTCGGGGCGGTCTGGGATCAAGCGGAAAAACCACAGGGTAAATCTGTGGTCGACGAATCTATTCGGTCGATTACATTTTATTGCCCGTGAAGCCGCTAAGGGCTGCCTGAAGAAATATGACTCGCGCGTTTGTATTTTCGCCTTTTTCAATAACATGTAAAAGATTCATCAACAAATTCCTCGTAAAATTCTGAAAACAAGCTTTTTTATCCCTTGAAAATCGATGAAGTTTTGGCCGAGATATTTCACTTTCAGTCCAGGCTAGCCCTGCACACTCAGAGAATTGTCACACAAGATTACTACGCGGTAATGCGGTTTCACTGTCAACAAAGGAAGACGTCAAAATCGACTTATAATTGCCATTTTTAAACTATTTGCATGGTAAATTATCAAAATGTAAGTAAAATCGTACTCTATATTTTAACAAGAAAACAGCAGTTTCATTTTGATGAACATGTCTATAAGGACCTAACTCGCGCATGGTGGTGAGTAGTGAGTCCGGCCAACACGTGAGGATGGCTGTGTTGTTGTTTTTGCTCTCAATTCAAAAGTAGCCGTTTCAAAATGGAGGATGGACAGAAAATGCAGGCAGTTGACGAAAACGGCCATTGGAAGGAAGCAATTGAGCGGGGAGTAAATGACAGCGCTGGGAATTCACGTCGGTTTTCCTGGATGGCCGTCTGAGTTTGACCAGCTCGTCGAGCCGTGATTCGTGAGAGGCTGAGCCGATCGACTACGTCGGGCTCGGTACCTGGACCTGGTGAAGAAAAACGTAAGTATTTTTTTGTCATCCCTTATGCTCGCATGATGCTGTTGGCTGTATAGATAAAGTATACCGTGTTTGCGTGGGATTTTGTGTTCATGAAATTACAGACTATGTACATCTACCACATTTAAAGTCAGAGAAACATTGTTACTTAGTGAAAGATAAACGTCTGAGCGAATATACCATGGTGCCTTCAATGTTGTGTTTGTTCTTTGTAAAGTTGATTTACTGTAACAAGTCCGATGTTGTCGGATTGAATTGGTATTCCGGGATTTTCAATGCCGGTGGCAGATCCAGAATTTTTGGAAAGGTGTTCGCAAATGAAATAATGTCAAGCCATTGTTTTAAATTACCATTTAAGTTTTATTAATAAGAGGTGGAGACAGCAATCTTCAGCCGTGTCTTTGTTACCTTGTTCTCATTTCTTTACATTTAGTTATGTTTCATTTCATTGTTTTCTGTAGATCCCCCCAACCCCCTTGCTATAGTGCACTCTCTGTTGACTGAATTTGATGACATAATATATTGATAAGCCATTGTATTCTGCATACCAGTACTAGCTTAACCCTTAGTCCTGCACACCTGCCCTATTGTTCACTCTTGACTTTTGTTTACAAAATAATCCAGTCCAGTCTACACCCTGATTGCTTAGTTTAATATTTACCAGTGAGTAAACTGTATTTCACTTGTTGAACCTTTTCTTACTATCATGCAGCTCTTGCTTGACAGTGCACATGTACTTTTATCTCCTCTTTTTCGAACCACTCATTAAAGCGTTTTATGGGGTTTGGTGAATGTTTTCATCGTTGGTTTCTAATTCGTTCAACTGCTTCCCAAAACTCCTGAGTCCTGAGCATTGAGCAACACTCAACAATCCCTCTAAAAAATGATGCCCTTCCAAACAGTGATGTGACCTTTTGACTACATGAGTGTAAGCTGTGGTACACTACTGCACATGCACAAGGTCATCAGCACCAGAAGTTTTAAAATCACACCACCAAAACTGTGACTGTTTACATTTCAGAGAGCTTGCCGTGACAATTTCAAGAAGGTATACCGCTTGACAGTTGCATTTATGTACACATTGAAGCCTGGAGAATACAGACTTGATCAGGGCTTGGGATTTCCGTCTTTTAAGAGGAATTCCTTTTTTGGTGTCGATTTTCTCTGGATTTCCAGTTTCCTCTTTTTATGATTTTTTCGACTTCATTAAATGTTTAGTTCAGGTAAATTTTACATCCAAAAANCGTTGAAGCCTGGAGAATACAGACTTGATCAGGGCTTGGGATTTCCGTCTTTTAAGAGGAATTCCTTTTTGGTGTCAATTTTCTCTGATTGGATTTCCAGTTTCCTCTTTTTATGATTTTTTCGACTTCATTAAATGTTTAGTTCAGGTAAATTTTACATCCAAAAATGTCTATCACCCAAACCTATTTTTTGTGTATCATACATCAGCTGGAAATTTCTCCGCTGTTTTTGTTATTGCTCATTCCAAGCTCTGCTTATGTTTCGTGAAGTAACTTGAATGGATTTCATAACATACCAGTTTATTGTACTGGATTCTTCTTGGGTTTATCAACTGTAAACTAACACTAATAGGAGCATAGGATAATAGCCACCTGTCTTAAGTTCGCACAAAAGTAGAGTACAAAATTCCAAACGTAATTTCGAGTTCCAATTCCTGTAAAAAGATCAATGACGGGCCCAGGTATCAATTCCGGTATTTTTGGCACTTAATCGTGTTTGAAAGTGTTGTACTGTGTTTGGAAATTTGTTTGAAAAGCTGTTTTTTTCTGCTTAACAGCGTATGACCTTACTGGATTTAAGGGCCCCACCAGAGCATTTATTAGTGTGCCCTCCACTCATTTCCAATGTTCTATGTATATCAAATGCTTTGAGATGCCAGCAGGGTATTCTGCATGCAGCTTTGTTGTGGTCAGTGAGAATGTCCTACTCACATGTGTATGAATGCATAGTATGTGCACCTCATTCATGTACCACACCAGTATTGCCTGTGTGGTTATGGAAATGTGTAAGCTGCTTGTGTTGTATGGGCATTGTTGAGCTTGAAATGCTAGTTTTACTCCTATAAAACTAGGGATGTATTTATTGCGACATGTCTCCGTTATTGTTGTTACTAGTTTATTGCTTAACCAGTGTATCTATTTTGAATATTCTTCAAGCCTTGGATGACTGATCTTTTCAGTTTAGGATAGTTATTGTTTGCATCCCAAGAAATGAATTACATACTGTCTTTTTTAGTATTTTTATTCAGTGACTCCTGGTGTGGTTTTGAAAATGGTTGTTTTTTAGGCTGAAATGCAGATTTTTTACCAAGTTCTGCAATGACCCTGTCATTTCCACATGGTTATCTTGAAAAGCAAATTCTTGTATACATATTATTGTCATCTTGTGAGGTGTGCAATTTATTGCGGTTTTCAGTGACTGGTTCCACCAGGGATAGCAGTATTGTGCACCTACCGGTACTTTGCTCAAACCCATGTTTCATATTATTATATTGATAACTTTTCCTCGTGAAGGTAGTGATCTCAGCAGTTATATCACTTATGGTGTTTTGTCAAGTAGTAGAACCTTGTACTGCTATGACACAAATTTTGAAGGTTTCTATGTTGTAGTTAAGTCCCACTTTAAATATTTTGCTCACCATGTGAGTTATTGTTTACATGGAGGGATTCATACTTATGGATGATCTCATCAGGGATTGCATGTAACACTATTTGGGTGTGTATATTTGTTACATGTTCATTGTATAAAGTGTATTGTTTATATTGCAGAGTTTATAATTGTTAGTTAAAAAGATTTCGGTAGGTTATCTCAACAGTGCTTAGTGCATGTTTTGCTCATCCTGTGAAATGTAATATTTATACTGAAGAGTTTATCATCGCTAGTGCCTGTGTCCCTTATTGCTTTTCCCATAGTATGAACAACTAGTCATGTTAACGTTTGAAATTCTCATGTACAATATATATTACACTCTTCCGAAATCTTACACTTATTTTCATTGCCCAAGCACTAATCTGAAGAGTGGCCTACTAGTTATGTGGAATGCGCACAATGCATTGTTAAAGCGAGGTGATCGTATGCCGCTGGGTTTTTGTTTTCTTACTCTTTGTGAACGCAGTGCCTGTAATTCGCATTTATTCCTAAGTTTATGCAATCATTTTAAATTACAAAACATGAAACCCTGGGAACCGGTGGGGCAGTTAAATTTTGACATCGACAATATATACGTGTCATTTGAAGTAGTAGCCCGTTGTAGGGTGCCACGACCAAAAATATGGGTACACATCACATGTTTAACCACAAACAACAAGTGAAAGAGTTACTTTTTCAGGTAAGCGACGCGTTGCGCGCTTTGGTTGTTTTTGTCCGTTTTAGGTGGCAAGTGGCGCTTTTTTCTTTGACGATTTCGCTGAGGTACGTTTCAGAAAATCGTACTGTAGGCCTAAGTCATTTTTTCTGTGCCAGTTCATTTAGGTACACAGCAACTGAAAAAATGGATAAATCACGTCATTTTAAATCTCCATATCGCTCCGTTATGGCCACTTCGACTTGGATGGATTTTGGCTCTTTCAAACACTCCTCCATGCTCTATTTTTTGAAGTTCGTTAACGAAAACGCGTACCAGGATGTAAGGTTCGTGCCCTCCCCCTCGAGTTTTAGTTGGTAATTTTGACATGAAGATGATGGTGATATTTATGCGTTCCTTGACGAGAATTCCAGCAAGTCAAGTTTTGCCTAATTCAGCTTTTCATTCATTTTTATACCGTGTATGGTCGCTGGCAAAATAAGATACCATCAAGATTTTAGTCTAGATGTTTCCTAACTCGATTTTTAGCCATAACACTGAGCGCGCAAGAGAAGACGGAACATATTTGCGACGTTTCGTTTACTCAAAGTTAATGAGCCTAAACGTCAGAAAATATTTGTTTTCTCTTTCTCGCTTATAATGATTTTCAAGGGTTTCCGTTATTCAATTTCGGCAAGGTCGTCGCTTTCTCGCAAAACTACCGATTGGATGATCAATTACGCACTTATTTACTCTCCGTTTTAACGTTGATCATCGTCAATACACCTCCAAAAATTGCACATCGTCTTTGCGCAAACTACATTGAGATTTAAGTCTCCCGAAAAAAGTTGACGATCGGATAGTGTTTAAAAGTCTAATTCTAAATTTCTCCAGTTAGTGCACAAATGAAGTAAAAGAAAGTAGTTCTGCTTGTCGCGTCAGCTGTTGGTATCATTATCTCGATTTATGACCCACAACGCGTGACTGGACAAAGCCTTTTCAATTTAGCCGGTGGAGCGTGAGACCCCTGAGGTCCCAATCGAGTCCTCACGACAACTTCGCGTTATGAGTCCGCTCTTTTATTAACTACACAGCAAGAGATAGTTTTACATCACACCACGGCCGGGGGATTAACTGTGATTATGGAGGACTGCTACTCTCTTAGTTTGGCAGTTATGGCCTACTCCTCAAAGGAATGTCAACAACAAACCTGAATAGCAAATTCAGCCAAAACATTTGTTGTCATTGGTCAGAGTCACTCGATGAAGTGTAAACTGTTTCTACCCCAGTACAATGAAATGTGACAGTATGCGAATTCTGATCCTTGGGAGCAGCCACGTACGTCGACTCCGCGACTACAAGTTGCGAGAGCCGTCCGACGAGCTTCACCTTCGACTTGCCTTTGATCCTACTGTCAAGATTGTTGGCGGAATGACCACCAGGTCACTATTTAGATGAACTCCATGTGGTATCCAGTTTCCGGCCAGATGTCGTCATTCTGCACGTCGGTGGGAATGATTTGTCGACGGACGAACCGCCCCACGTTCACAGGCGTCTTGTTCAGATGGTTCCCCCGTCTGAAAGAGGACTAATGTGTGCGGGCTCAGATTCCTATAACGCGCAAGCTTCCGCGTTATAGGAATCCCGATTTTTAACGAACTTTCCCTCAAGTATTCTTTAAAATTCCTATCAGACTCAGATTCCTATAACGCGCAGGCTTGCGCAATATATGTAGGAATCCCGATTTTTTACGAGATTTCCCTAAAATATTCTTTAAAATTCCTATCAGGCTCAGATTCCCATAACGCGCAAGCTTGCGCAATATAGGAATCCCGATTTTTGAACGGGTTTTCCTTCAAATAATCTTTAAAACGCCTATTAGGCTCAGATTCCCATAACGCGCAGGCTTGCGCAGTATAGGAATCCCCATTTTTGAACAAATTTTCCCTCAAATAATCTTTAAAACGCCTATCAGGCTCAGATTCCCATAACGCGCAAGCTTGCGCAATATAGGAATCCCGAATTTTGAACGAGTATTCCTTCAAATATTCTTTAAAATTCCTATCAGGCTCAGATTCCCATAACGTGCAGGCTTGCGCAATATAGGAATCCCGATTTTTTACGAGTTTTCCCTCAAATATTCTTTAAAATTCCTATTAGTCTCAGATTCCCATAAGGCGCAGGCTTGCCCAATATAGGAATCCCGAATTTTGAACGAGTTTTCCTTCAAATATTCTTTAAAATTCCTATCAGTCTCAGATTCCCATAACGCGCAGGCTTGCGCAATATAGGAATCCCGATTTTTGAACAAATTTTCCCTCAAATAATCTTTAAAACGCCTATCAATCTCAGATTCCCATAACGCGCAAGCTTGCGCAATATAGGAATCCCGATTTTTTACGAGTTTTCCCTCAAATATTCTTTAAAATTCCCTATCAGTCTCAGATTCCCATAACACGCAGGCTTGCGCAATATAGGAACCCCCGATTTTTGAACGAGTTTTCCTTCAAATATTCTTTAAAACGCCTATTAGGCTCAGATTCCCATTACGCGCAGGCTTGCGCAATATAGGAATCCCCATTTTTGAACGAATTTTCCCTCAAACAATCTTTAAAACGCCTATCAGGCTCTGATTGCCATAACGCCCCAGCTTGCGCGTTATAGGAATCCCGATTTCTTAGCGAAGTTTACCTCAAATAATACTTAAAATGCCCATCAGCTTCAGATTCCTATAACGCCCAGCCTTGCACATTATAGGAATTTCGATTTTTGAACGGAGTTTTTTCATAAGTCTTTAAAATGCCTATATCTTGTACATTCGTCTTTAATGATGTCTAAAATGTCAACACCACTAAACTGCATGAGTCGGGTGACGCATCACGTGTTTTCAGAGTTTTTTAGGCGTCCTCAGTCATCCGTCTTGGTATTCCCTTACGGGGGCCGTAATATAGTATATTTGATAAATTGATTACAGTTCTGGACCACAAACTAAAAACATTATGAATGCCATGTTGCCAATATTATTGAACAGCACTTAGAAACAATTGAAAATTGCGCGATAACAAATTGGTTCAATTGTCTCAATAATTTCTGATTGTTTCATTGTGACAAGTTGTGAAAATATCAAGTGAGTGAAAAAATTAGGTTTCAACCAAAAATACAAATTGATTCTTCGACAGAGGTTTTCCCCACTGCTGTCTTGTTAATAACCACTCCCATTAATAAGGGGTTATTAATTTTTCTTTTAAGTTTTGAGGGTTGACCAGTACCATAGCATGATTTTATATTAAAGTGCAGTATGGGAAATGTGTTTACATGTATATCCTAGTTGAGGAGTCTTTGATAGAACATCCTTCATTGTCTTGCAAAATGCACATTTCCAAGTATCTGCTCATCATTGGCATGGTGAACAAAATAGCAGTAGTTCTGAGACATTCTTATTATTAAACTTCCAAATATACATCAGCAGTAAGCTTTTGAAATTCATCTGCCATGCCTTTGACTTGGAAGATTCCCAGTGTGTGATTCTAACCAATATCCTGAAATATAAAGAAAGTTTATGTTGTCAAAAGTTATCAAGAAAACAACATGATGACAGGAGAAAGCTTTATATTTTAAGGTAAACATGTAGGTTATCTCACATATTCTATCAAGAATTGATTTCACCAGGTAATGTCCGAACGACACCAAAGATCAAGCTAGGATATTGCAGTAGAAGTATAACTATGTTTGTAGGATAACCTAGTTATCCAATACACATGAACTTATGTGTATGGCACCGACATGTTTTTGCCGTGTACTTTTTGTTGTTGGTATATGACGATATATATATGGCATATGCCAAGCACGGTACCACGCCAGTGGCAACAAGATTATCTGTGAAAGTGTTGAATAACTATTGCAGTTTGATTTCATAACAAATTGTTAAGAATTTTCAGTTTGTGACACATACAAGTGAAAACACTGAACCATAAAATAATATAAAAGTTCGGATCAAAATTAGGAACAATCCATGCAGAAATATAACAAGGGCAATTTTCATAATGATCTTTTGCACGGTTTGGCAAATACAGAAGCAGGCGACAAGCACAGACTAAAAAATAATTAAAATGGCCACTAGCTGGGGCAGAATACGTCAAATGCATCACAAAAAGGAAAGCAGTTGTCATCTTAATAAAAATGTGTTTGCCAAATTTCATGAACAAGCATAAAAATTCAGAAGTTACAAAGGCAAACGTAAAAAAGAAAACTGCCACTAGGGAATACAGCAGAAGTTGGATTGAGAGGACAGTGTCATCTCAGTAGTCGAAAATCATCGTCAGTCCTCCTCACCACATTAGGAACATACATGCCAATTTCCACAATCATCCTGAGAAAAAAAACAGACTCTAAAATAGTAAAAATGGCCACTAGGTGGCACAAAATAACTCTAATCAAACCTAAAAGAAAAGGAAAGCGTCACCACACTAACAGATGCCTAGCAGCCAAATTTTAGGGAAAATACGGTGAGTACCTTGAAGATACAGAGGTAAAGTTAAAAATAAAATAAAATTGCCAATAGGGGCACACTAGTAGTTCAGTCCCTCCGAATGTCGACGTCGTCCGTTTTCAACTTCACATCAATACACTAGCCACCCTTTTCATAGTAAGAACATGCATGCCAATTTCCACAATCACCCCTAGAGCAGTTTGGTTAATAGAAGGGCGCACAAAAAAACAGTAAAATTGCCAACCAGGTGGCGCAAAGTACATCTAATCCATCCACAAACAAGAAGATAGCGTCATCTCATTAATAGTTACCTAACTGCCACATTTTACGAAAATCCAGTGATGACCTCCGAAGATACAGACTGAGATAAGTGTAAAAAACTAAAATTGTCACTAAGGAGTACACAAGTGGTCGGAGAAGTTCGAAATTTGCTCTCATCTGTTGTCAGCTTCACAGAAACACATCTGCTAAATCCCATGAAGACCCTGTGAGGGGTTTAGGAGATACATGTACAGCAGCAGACGCCGGATGCCCATACAAGAGATGACAGCAATATGCACTCACATATAAATATGAAGGCGCATAAAAGCACATAATTGATATTATGATGCACTTTCCTGTTAACATCTGAGTTCTCAGTGTAGATAAACTGTATGCATACATAACAAAACCTTTTCGCATGATTTGAATTATAGCTTTGGCCGATTTTGTTAGGGGTACTAGTTAGTCGGCAATAGCGGAGTTGCAACGCCGCCATATTGGAAATGGGTCAGAATGTTGCATTGTGGTTATAATGGTAAACTTCAGTTAACAAGTATGTTGGCAACCGTGCGGGCGAACGGGCTACGGGGAGGTTATACGTGTTGCGTGCCTGGCTGCTATAATAACAGTAAGCGAGATAAAGAATTTAGTTATCATCGGTTTCCCAAGGACCAAAAACTGTGCAAAAAATGGGTCAAAAACTTCGGTAGAGCTGGAAGCAAAGGGCGATTTAGTGAATTCGTTCCGACTACCGGGCATAGGGTATGCAGCGCGCATTTTGAGGGAGGGAAAAAACGTATCTTGGTAACTGTCCTACTATATTTCCCTTGAAAGTACTCCACGGTGGAGGGTAGTGAAGAAAAACTCGATTTCGCTTCATCAGAACTCAGCTGATGTGAGCAATTTTTAGGACGATTTTGTGTTGGTTCAAGAATGTGAAAGTCAACTGGACAGCACATCGGCTTCCGCCTACCTAGATTATGATCACAGCTACTTTTTACCGGATGACAGCGAAAGCACTTTGATAAATTGTGTAAGGAAAAAGGATGAAATTATCGAGAGCATGGGCTCAAGAATTAGTGATCTAGAGGAAGAGCTCTCAGAGGTTAAGAATGAGTGTTCTGCATATAAACAAGAGCTACTCACAACTAGAAAATTTGGTCTAGAAATGAGGAAGTGGCAAAGGAAATATCGACTGGCAAAATTGGAGTTAGAAAAGAACAAACAAAAACTACAATCCCATGTATTTGGCTTGGATGGAATAAGAAACAAACCTGGGGCAATACATTTTTACACCGGCTTCAATGATTATAATCATTTCATGGTCTTGTACAAGTTTTTACAGGAAGACATAAAACATTTAATTTATTGGGGATCATCACTCAAGAACCCAGACAACCCTGGTCCTCGAAAAAGAGCGCTTTCACCTCAAGATGAACTGTTCATGGTTTTGTGCCGGTTGAGAGTTGGATTGCTGGAGAAAGATCTTGCATACAGGTAATTAAACGAAATATTAAATTCTAGCTCAAGGTCAATTTGATGATGCACAATATTAATTGGACATTATCATTACAGGCATATGAAAACACCTCATTTCAATTGAGTGACTTTGTATGGAAGGCTTGGCATTCCAATTTTTTGTTATGCAGTGTCTGTTATTTTCTTGTGACACTGGCGTTACTTTTCGATACTATCACTATTGCTAAGACTTGAACAAAGTATCTTCTTCAACCAGCTACATGTATGATTTGGTGATGTGGTGGTAATAATCTATTGGTCTATTCACACCAAATTCATAGGCCATTGACATTGCCACAACATTTCGGCTAGTAATTTCTACAGCCATTGTCAAGTCACAGTGGCAGATCTAGGATATCATAAGGGGGGCAACATTTTGTCTGGCAAGGCAAGGTTGCATGCAAGCTTCCAGTAGGGGGCTCGAATTTCGGAGAATGTGGTCCTTTACTAACAAAAGAAAAACGGGAAACCGGACCAACTAAGCCTGCATAATTTTTTAAATCTTGTTTCAACCACATGTTTGTTACTGGGGTTCATTAATCTCAATATTTCCTCACGCTTTTGCTGTTTTTTTTTGCGGCAGCCAGGGGGGCGCCCCCCTCCCAATTCCGCCTATTAGTCAGTGTTAGTGTTCTCAGAGCAAGCATGGGTAAATGGTATCCTCAGGTGACCTATGATGACAACTTCCTGTGCAAAGTAAACATAAAAAATTACTTTTTGCTGACCATAAGTGCACCATACACCTATGCTTTTTCTTCAAAGAATGCTGCAACACCTGGACATGGCTATATTAGCAGCAAATAAATCATGTAAATATAAATTATAGTAGGCTAAATGATGATGTAAATACACTAATACATTTTTAAAACCATGTTAACTTAAAAATATTTCTTAAAACCTTTCCAGGTTTTCTATCAACTCATCAACAGCTTCGCGTACTTGCAAGACATACTTCGATTTGCTGCACCGTCGCTTCCGTGAGATACCCATATGGTTACCCAAAGACATTACAGGTGAGTATATGCCGGAGTGTTTCAAACAGGAATATCCCAGTACACGTGTTATTCTTGACTGCACTGAGATATATATCGAAACTCCTTCTCACTTTCGTGTACAATCAGAAACGTACAGCTCATATAAGAGCCACAACACTGCCAAAGGACTTATTGGCATTTCCCCAAATGGGTTCATCACTCACATAAGTGTCTTGGCTCCTGGAAGGGCAACTGACAAGGAAGTCACAGAAAAAAGCGGGTTAATCGAAGGTCTCGAGTCAGGAGCCTCGGTCATGGCTGACCGAGGTCTTTTAATCGATGAGTATTTTGCTCAAAAACAAGTAAAGCATAATATACCTCCATTCTTAAATGGCAAAGACCAGTTGTCAGTCAGCGAGGAGGACGAAACCAGACGAATTGCCAGACTACGTATCCATGTGGAGAGGGTAATCGAAAGAATCAAGAATTACAGAATACTGCAATTTTTTTTCCTAATAGCATGGCTTCGGAACTGAACAAAATATGGGTTATATGTAGTTACCTGGTAAACTTCACAAATGAAGGGATAGTTGGTACCTGATATGGCACCTGAACTGACTATAATGGAAAACATCGGTGTTCAACCACTCACTGACAGGTATTTTTTCACTTTTCAAAAATTAATATTAAAATCACTAAACATCCACATTTATCTACTGTAGTGTTTCTAGTACCTGTTTATGAAAACCAGTCTGTTGGTTAACTTGTGATTGGTCCATTTGCTTAAAGTGGTATTTGCATGCAAACCACTTGTCTGTAGTTCGAGTGTTAAACAGTAAACAGGCTGAAAGATGATGCAAGGAACGTCATTAGACAAAAGCTGCTTTTTATGAACCTTTGTTGTTGAGTTTATAAATGTACATCAGAAGGGTCAATTTACAAGTTCCAGTGACAATATTGTAACGCAGGAGCATCTCAAAGTAATTTGGTTTTCGGAAAAACAATATAATTATACGTTTAATCCTGTAGGTGAACTAGATCACAAAACTTATATAAACAGAGTTAACACCACAGCATTAAGAGCAAACGGTCTGTTTATTATATACAGGTTTAACACAAATATATCTCATATTGCACTCAAATGTGCCTCATACCTGGCTCCCAACATGGACAAGCAGCATCAGACATAAGAATACATTAAAACACACTTCTGGGATATCGAATTTTCAGATTATATAGATTTAAACAATCTGGCAAAATCTCTTAAATGGTATCTCATAAAACAACAGCAATACACAGCACCAAAATATACCCATATATAAGGGTGTCTATCACTGTCAAAAAGTCACAAAGCGCTGAATGAAAAGGATGGAAATCAAAATGGCTTGTCTAGTTACCAGTTTCTTTATATCCCTTACAAGTTTAACGAATACAGACGCTGGCACAGAAAAGTGACTTGAAAATGATAAATGTGATGCCGAGGTTACAACTAGCGAAAATATTCCAGTTTCCACAACATTTTGTGGAGGAAATGTGAGCTTAACTTTAAAACAAATGCAAAGTCGGAATCTGTCACATTCCCAAAGAGTCCTCATAGGGTTAACAAGACACAACCGCCGATGCGAAAAATTACAAGGCAGCAAAGTCAATAAACCCTTCAAAAAAACAAAAAGAAATGCCATGTTATTCTCAGCAAAAATACACCAGTTAATTTTCAGTGATCCTACAAGCAGTTTGACCACAAAGAAGCAGGTCCTAAAATGAATACAAAAACAATGAAATTGGAAATATGTGGCACACAAGTGCACTTGTAATACATAAGCTCAATCTCAACATCTGTACTTGTACTTCTCAGAGTTCGGATACAATTTTGCACCATCCCTTACTCTGTTGGTCAGCAACTCTGGCACAACACCATACTCGTAAAAATGTTTCATAAGCTTACTATCATAAAAATCTTGGTCAAAAAACCCGCTGAATGAAAATTTGACCAATGACACATGGTAACATTAAAACACTTACATTAAAAACGACAAAGTCACACCACTTGCGACCTGTTACACCCATCTGCATCTGTATTTGAGTGTAAAAGTGATGACTGATGTTTAAATTCAATGACTTCGGGGGCTCCAATTTTTTCGTGTCAATTTCCACACCCACATGAAACCAATGCATTTCAGATGTTTGAAGGACATCACTGCTTTGTTCCTTGTCAATTAAGTAAAATGACTTTCGGCTGTCTTGCAGTAACAGTAGAGGCTTCCCAGCCTCATCATAGGGACACTTCACCTCAATGTTCCACTCTTGTCCTTCCAATGAGGCTATCCCATCTACAGTAGCTCCAAGGAACTGGTGATCTTTACTGATGACAAAACCGCTATCTTTTATTTGGACATCTCGTCCGCCCAACTCATGCAGTGTCTGATAAACAGTCATGGCCAGCTTTTAGTATTGAACACCATGTTCACAGGCCTTTACGGTGATATGTGGCCCATACTGCATCACCTTCCTTATCATGACATCTGGAGGTGTGCTTGCCCGTTGCTTCAATATAGCACCGGCTATTGATGCTGTGATTTTGCCTAAAAAGGAATGAGACTTCTTAGTACAGAATACATTTTCCTGTTTTGAAAAACCTGGCCACTAAGTCAATTAAAATCTTTTTAAAAATTGCAACTAATTTTTGTCAAAAGAAAATGGACAAAATCATGTCACAGGTCAACGTTCTCAGTAACTTTACAAATAGGATATTGTGCAGATTACATCCATTAGGACGCATCATGGTGTGTCACTTTAAGTCGTAATTAAGTGAAAAGTATCTGAGAACAGAATTGACCATCATGATGCAGAAATGGCAGTGTGAGCCTAAGTCATGTTCTGAGCACAAAATGGCAAGGAAATTGATTGACCATTGCCACAGGCAATAACTAGTTACCAGTTATATTCCAAGTCCAGAAGAACAAAGTGACAGTAGCTTCATTGCAACAATTCTTTAGAATGAATTTTGCTTACTGTTAAGGCTAGTTTAAACTACCTTTAAAGCCCTTCAGATGTTTGTTATTTTAAATGTGTCGACTACCCATAAAATCTTAGCAATGACAAACAATCACCACGAAACTTGAAGAAGAGTTTTGGTGCCACAAAATTCATAACACTTTGTTACATTTTGTACTTTAATAATAACTTGATAAGACAAATGTAGGTGTAAGAATTAGAGAATTCCAACCATCAGGATTAGTGAGTCAACCTGCTTAGAGTTTATGTTACATACCTTTACGGTGTTTGAACCATTCCTCATCTTGAGATTGTCCTCTTGTGTTTCTCTCTATGTCATCAACTTCAGCTTGTGAGAGAACCTTGATCTGTGCCATGAACGATGTACATATGTCCCGAAACTCTTCACTTTCAATGTTCTCCGGCAGCAATGGAACCTGCAAAAATTTCATTAATCAACTTTGGAAACCAAGTAACGGAACAAAGCAAGTGTTTTGCTTTGTGGCACTGAACACTGATGAATAGCCAAAGTACATATACACGTACTACAAGGGCATGAGCCATTCAACTACAGTACAGAAACACGCCTACAATTCAAGCATCTATCCAAGAGAAGATTGGTTTTAAACACGTTGTTCTTACTTCTGAATATGGTACGACTGGTGACTCCTGTACAGTGTGGTCCATATCTTCTGGAACTGGAGTTGGGTTGGACTGCACCTCGCTTAATTTAGCCAAGTTTGTCACCTATAAGATAAAGTGTGAAATTCGAATAAAATTTGCAGTATACGACACAGTAAGAGAATAAGAAAAATTAAAAATAATTGCAGGCGGTCTGATACACGTTGTACCAGACGTGCGCAGGCCTCGCATGTGGGCCCATTGCACTGATCATCTGGAACCACTTTTATGCTTTATTAATATATGGTCAAAACCGAGCTGAGGAGCTAGAAACCTGGCTCAAGGGTTTAGCAGTGTGGCCTGGTGGGACTTGAACCCACGACCTCGAGTAAAGAAAGCGGGCACTTATCAACCAGGCCACACTGCCTCCTCAAGTAAGAGAACGCAAAACACAAGAATATGAAGGCCAATAAGTGAATGATAACCAAACAATAGTAAAGCAACAAATTGTTTAGCATTATGTAGTGATGCCTCCAAACAGTTGTTAGGTGACACACTTACTCGGTCTAGCAACTTCGTCCACACTGGCTGATATGGCTCCAAATTTCTTCCCAGTTCCTGAAGTCGAGCTGTTGGTAAGGACTGTTTACTTGGAGCAAGGCACTTGTAATCTTTTCTTTTTTTGAATTTGCAATTGTTTTTTCTGAGTCCTTTCCATCCACATAGTTGACAAATACCAAGTCTGAGAATTTTTCAGACACCTTGACACAACTCTTCCTTAGGACCCATGCTCGCTCCTGGGATGTGCACGCAATGTCCTCAGGAATAGTTGGCAACTAAATAAGAGGGTAGCAACATGCTTGCAAAAACCCTTTGCTCCAGCAACGCACTTGCATTTTGCATCGGCACCACATCCTTGAATTTCACCAACTACGGAGTACTTTTTTGACGAGTAACTTGCGCTGACCACTCCTTTAAACTGCACGCTATCATGGTCTTGTTTTAATAGCAACTTCTCTACTTTTTGACACCTACTCATCCTGAATCCACTCTGCCGATGTTTTTCTGTCCTGCCCCCAAGATGACCATATATGAAGCTATGAGTGAACGTAGAAGGCAGAACATCTAACATTGATGTCCATCCAGCATTAATGCTTATTCCCTCATGGAGGATGCTTGCCTTGTTTTTTGTACCCTTCGGTCGCCGGTTCTCATCGGGATTCACTATCTTGTTGCACCTGTCTTTATCATTGAAGTAATGATAACATCTGAAAGAGCACAACATCATTTAATTACATTTGATGAATTTGCAATCAAAATTAAGCAGATTGTTAAACCAGTATAGTTCCGTAGCATCCCTTGGTTAACACAAAAATAAAAACACAACTGTACATTCAGTTGGATAGCTTCTGACACTTCCAAATTTTCGATTGATCACCTGGGCTATAGACAATGATGCTATCCAACAGAAAATTACTTTGTGTTATTAATCAAAACTGTGAAAAAGGTACATGTATATTAAGCATTACACAGGTGGAAAGTGCCACACCCACTTCCTTCAGATACAACATAAATGTCAAAAGGAAGCTGCACTTAGAGCTATTTGAGGGCGTTGCCCCAAAATGAATAAAGTTGGAAGTTACTGTCTACGGTGGGAACACTCATTAAAATCATGTGATCATACCTCCCAGAACAGAAGTAGATCGACGCCATTTGCAATTCTGCCATCAGTCAGAAACAAATGTTTTGTTTGATGACCATATAGTATTAAACAAAAAACAGCATGAAAACAATGACAAACCTCTCTATCAGTGCCTGTCGTTTCAACCCAGAAACCGTAGCCCCTCGACACTGCAACCACCGTTTCAGCTCAGCGACAGTACAAACTTCAAACGTTCCCGAAATGTGTGCCCCTGGAGGCCAATCCATCACTGGATTACCAGTGGATACCACAGTTGTAGTCTGGTAAAATCTACAATAAAGTGAAGTTCAAAATCAATCAGAAACCTATCCAATGAGAAGTGAGCAAGTAAGCATTCTCTTTTTGGACAGAGACCACTCCAACTAAAAGTAGTGTCATAAAGTTGGAGGAATATGTGAGTGGTTAAAAGTGTTCATTGTTCATCGTTGTATTCTTTGATGATGGTAAAAACGAGATACGTTATATACTAGAATATTGTAAATTAGTTAAGCATAGCGTTTCCAGTGTGAACAGGATCCTTCTCACCTATACATCCATGAAACCAAATGCTTTCTGCACTCGTTTTGCTGAACACAAAAAACTAGATAAAACCAATTAGTTTCATACTTTCATTTGGTCACACCATCAATATCTACAACACTCTCCAGGAGGAACACTGGCACAAGATCAAAAAGGCCATTAACAAACAGNTTGACAGCCCGACCATGGACAACAATTCCTTCCATTTATGACAAGGTGTTACTTCCGGTTCCACAACGGCAGGAAGATCAGTCACATGATCAAAGGCTTGAGCTGCATGATTGAAGCATTATACAAAATACTAGCTTATAGTCTTTTAGTAAGTAACTTTTCTCGTTTTTACCAATATGTGAATGGTTAATCAATCAATTAAAAAAACAACAACAAAGTTTAACAGTTTACATTATTTTTTATGTGTGATCTGCTTTAGTACCGCAAACATTTTTCAACCTGAACCCAATATGATTAGAGAGAAATTGAAGTTACTTGGGCTATTCTAAGTTGATGCATATGCAATCTTGAGTTTAAGCAAAATTCCAAGTACAAGCATAGCTATCCTAGGTTTATGGTTTACGATTGTTAAACTGAACGGGCCATTAGATATACCTACCAACACCCTGACCAGAGGTACAAGATCTTGTATTGTGTTTATAAAATTTCCTAACCAAGCTATTTATAACACGTTTTAGCATGATGAGTAGGATAATTTCGCCTTGTAAATCTCTTCGTAGGTCAACGACAAGAAGCACGGGAAATGTTTGAGTCTGATTCTAGTCAATGTGACTAAGCATTACATGCGTGTACATACCTCACCAGATGATATTTTCAAGCAATAAGCGAGTACCACTTCGTGCGACGTTCGATGAATCAGTACCTAGTAGCTCAGAACTTCACGTTATCAGATTTAGAGACAGCAGCGTAGTTTAATGCACCCAAATTACACGTCGTGCAAACCAGTCGGCCCTCCTGTTTACCATCAACAATCCCAGTAGCCTTTGCGCACCCTAATTTCCGGACATGCGCAATCGTTAAATCGATTCGGTTGCAACTCCGCTATTGAGCTGCCATCCGCATGGCTCTGGCTCAATCATATGCGCTATATATGCCGGTCATACAGCAGCAGAAGCGTGCAGAGGCATAGTGATGCTGGGTGTAAGTTCTTTCTTCTTTTATACTCTCAAAACCGGGAATTCTTGTAAGTTCGGTCAAGCTCTTATTTTTGGTTTAAAACACAAGTTATTAAATATATTAAGTAAATACTCATTACAATACAATACAATAACTGGGATAAAAGAGTAATCCAGTCTTCTATTTGAGCTAAAAATGCAATTCGTTGTTTCAGAATGTCATGTAACATTATCATCAACTGTCGATTCTGAGACAATTGTTCGATTATCCTCCTAAATAATGTCAAATTGCCGAAAACGGGTGAATAATCATTCAAAGTCAGGTACTGGACTTATAGACCTAATTCACGCGGCGGACATTAAAATCCAAAGGGAGGCTCACTGCGATAAACAAAGTGGAAGATGACATTGCGTGAGTTACATTGCCGGTCTTTAGAGTCTAAGCTGGATATTAAATCTTTAGAATGTGTCGATCATTAACCAGAGATGTCGAAAACTACATTAGAGAATAAGTCATTGCACCAAAGAGTTGTGTGACCAAAGTTTTTTTTTTGGAAAACAAGGTTCGAAACATGAAAAGTAAATGTGATCAAATTGCGGCAATCACAGTGTTACGGATTAGGTATCATGCTGAATGCAGGGTTGTTACGTTTCTTCTTATAAATTGTTGATAAAAATGCTTTCTACGCGAACCAGGTCATCTGCTCGTATTGTTGACGAGTTGAAGATATATTCGACAGTGGTGGCTCATCGCATTTTGCTGCCGTGTGCAATTAGTGTCATCTGGTTTAATTTGTTGATAAAGAATATTAACATCGAGCATATTGCTTGGGTCCTGGTGAGGTAGGGACTAACAGTTGATTTGTCATTGATCTGAAAGAATAATTGATGTTATTAAATATATTTTCAATAAAATAAAAAACCAGGCTCGTAATTGAAAATAAAAATTATTTGACCATCAATTATTCTTACGTCTATTTCATTTGTTAGGTTTCAATTATCTTGTGGACCAAGTTGATTTTTAAAATTAAAAAACCTTATTTGTTTGTCCAGTGCATAACCTCGTTTTAGAGCTCAGTTTCAGTTAACTGGACAGAGCAAGCATAGTTATCATGTTTCTTCATGGGCCTCACTCATCCGAGGGGAAAGGTGTCTGTGCCTTCTGAGAGGGGAATTTTTTCACCGAGCGAGGGGAAAAATCTAGGTCTTATAGGCTCTGTAGCATTTTGTGTTCTTCCAAATTGTCAGCTGTTTGTCAGCTGTGTGATTACAGGTGATTTGAACTTCGGAGAGAAATTTTCAATCACTAGGGGAATTTTTAGGCCTCCTGGGGGAATTTCCAAATTGCGCGTGATTTTTCAATATTTTTGAGAGGGGAATAGGGCCGATATTCGGCCCCAAAATCGAGGGATTGATGGCCCTTTTTGGAAAGAAAAATGCATCATGTTTCAACATATAGTCATGAAAACACAGCCTGGCTGCGACCTAAGATTCTCCGGTCGTTGCTATGAAGCTCGGCAACCAAGATGCGACAATTAAAATATGATCTAACTTTTCGAAAACATTTATCAATTTTACACGGATATATTTTCCTTTGTCGCGGTGTATGGTAACGACCCAACGCTTCCGAATCTCAATCTCCTTAGACAGTTGAGAATGCGTATTTTTTCAGAAATGCGGAATACAACTATGCCGATAAGGCAACAGAGCTATCGTAGCGAGCCTGGTTTTAGAACGCGCCTCCTGTTGGCGTGAATTAGGTCTATAGCTCCGTGAGTGTTTGTATACTTTTAGAAGCATACGAAGTCTGCAAAAAACATTGCTCACAACAGCTAAGCAACAAATTTCACTTACGTGACGATAAGCTTGATATCAACTGCGAGACAATGAACAACATGTGGTGCGATCGTACCAACCGAATATGATCATCCTTCATGAAGGTGGAAATGATTTAAATGCTCATCCTGCAGAGAGTATTTCACGACATTTTAGCATTGCTGAGGCTCTTCCACCAACAGGATTATTAAATGAATATCTTTCTGCGAATTAAAGAAGCTATGTTACGTTAAAAACCCTGAATATTTAAATTTGAATCAAGCCCCACCTAGTGACTTCCTAGAGAACTGCGTGTACAAATAAAATCAGGAAAAGAAGCAATTTGTAAACAAATTGTGGTTTTAAAGAAACACAAAACTGATACACTTAAAACCAAGTGCAAAAAACCCTAGTGATTCCAAATATTACACAATCGTTATTTGGTAGTCAAATCAACCAATAATGAAAAAGTATGCCTCGTTTCATTTGGGTAACAATGACGTTTTACCATACTGATTTACATAAAAATAGTCTTGCGAAATGAGACTTTTGCGATCTTGACATGGTAACTAGTTCTCGGATAGTTTCTGGCAAACTGAAAGACCTGGGGGTTTTGTAAATGAGTACTTCATTTGCATATTCACAATTTAATGCGACATAGCATCTTTAAAATGTGCTTATTCAATGCTAACTTTTGTGTAATCAATGCTAAGAGTTAATTATCCAAGGCATTGAGATTGTTCTTAAAAGAAAACCTTTCTGCACAGAATTCAATGTATACTATTGCTTATTCGACACATACTTTCAAATAGTTCATGCAGCCCAATCATCTCCATGCTCTCAAATCTCAAGATGGCGGGAGACTTTTTATATGCGTGCAAGGCCTGTTTCGAAGATTGTTCAATTAAACATGTAAATGGTGGTGCCATTAACTTTGTACTAACTCTAAACTTGTGTTTGATTGGACACAACGAACAAATAATTCAGCACGTCAAATAAACAGTATTACGCATTTATTAAGCAAGAGTGCGCTTTGAATAAGCACAACAAGGTACCCATTTAAGAACCCTTTGGCACTTCATACTATATTCCAAAAGAACAAGGTGGATGACCTTAATCACCGAGTCTAGGCTACTGTACAACCATACGTCCATGTTTTGGGAGCTTTTAAACATTCAAGTACTATTCCCAAGTTTTCCATAGAAGATTGATTTTTGTTTTCAATTTTCAAGAAGTACAAGCTCTTTTAAAAAAAGTTAAGCGTTACCAACAGGCACATCAAAATTGACAAGAATTAAGGAGCTGCTGTCTTAGTTAAAATACAAACATCTGTGTGCATCAAAGGACATCCATGCAGTCCTGCAAAATTCTAAAAATTACTAAAAGATTATACTTTTTGACAGGTGTTGTCAATAAAGTCAGTTTTCAAATCCAAATTCCAGGATGATGAAGATATTGGTTTGTGGAAATCGTCATCCCGATTAGCAGCCATACTCACACATTCACAGCTAATGGGAGCTGAACCCGTGATAATGTTTTTATTACGAGTCGAAGTTCCAGCACCAAGCCATCAACATAACACTGGCACTTAATTTGAAAATGTGAGCTAAATCCACCAATTATGAGTACCCATAAGTACAAACTCACAATACTGTCACAAACACTCATTGACACAATTTGCATGCAAGTGTGTGCTGTACACCCATCAAGTCCCTTACCACAATCTTTTTCACCCTCTTCTAACTGGCCTGAAGCACTGTTCATACACTCGTCTGACAACATCATAGATCTTGAGTTTCAAACCTGCACCCAGTAATTGGACATGTTGCCATCATCTTGACACACTATAAACAACTGAAAAGGTATAATATGTTGTATTATGGTGGTGCTTATTAGTACCTAACTAATTGTCATTAGAGGGCGCCAGTTCAAGCAAACACTATGGCATAAAAAGAATAAACAGGGGTTTGAGGTGGTGCAAAGTATATCAAATCTGTTTAAAATGGGATGATGTCTAGTTGATACACCAAGGATCATGGGAATTCATCAAGGAACTCACAACACACCGGAAAATGTGAAAAACTTAACAATTATTCAGAACAGGGCACAGCCATAGTCAGATTGGTCAGAAACTCTTTGAAATCGTTCGGCAGCATCAGAGGAACATCCGGCACATCCCATTAAGATTGCGCATCGAGTTTAGCAGATATCACAGAGAACGGCAGACACATATAAATAATGTGTGAACATTTCACCTGCAATCCATTGGGAAAAGGACATGTCGTGCTCTGAGTGCAGCGCGGGGGGAGGGGGCGACACGCAATATAATGTGGGCACCAGGGTCGATGAAAATATGCCCTTTTTCACGATTTTGGTCTAAGAACGATACGCATTTTCTAACCACGTGTCTCTAGAACGCAATTTCAATCCATTAAGGCAACTGTTCCTCGCACTGTCTGTCGAATCAAGCTTTTAGCGCCTTAAAATCTGTTCACCCTGATTTCAAAACTTGTTTCTTTGTTGGATAGCTCTTTACTTACTGACTCCAAAAAGTAAGTCGTAACGTCCGGTGAGCAATAACAACGTCACAATGGTGGATCAAAGTTGGAAAATTGGGAAAGTCTGTGACTTTGACCTAGAACATTGACCCCGAACGAGATAGGGGCCAAGAAATAAGATGCGTTTGAAAACTTGCACTTTACCATGCTTCGAAAATATCTCGCTTTCGTAGTCTTCTGGTCAGTGGTCCTGAGGATATGACTTCCCAAACTATAGCTAATTTTGACACAACTTTTCTGATTTAGTGAAGGGGTTGCGTGGTCGGACTGACATTTTTCGTCCATACGACCACGCGTTTTAGTGTCCTAGAGAAGGCGTGGCACCGACGGATAATTTTTGGCCATACGACCGCACGCTTCAAACAACTCGAGAGAGCGTGGTCAGGGCTGTTAATTTTTGTCCGTACCGACCCAACGTGATTTTGCTAGGGTCTCACAACGCTTTTGGTTGAGCTGACATTTTTCTTCCATACGACCACGTGCTTTAAATGAGCGCTTGTGGTCTGGAGAAATTTTTCGTTCATACGACCACCCCTTCCGTCAGCAGTGTGGTCGGCAGACACATTCCATACACGACGACCACATTCAACTGCGTGGTCCATGCCGATAAAATTGATCCATACGACCACACGTTTTAATTTAATGAGTTATTTTAAGCTTTAGTAGCGTGTGGTTGGTAGGGATCACTTAATCATCATCTTCTGCAAATTTGATAATACTGCAGCCTACACGGTGGTTTTAGTATGTGTCTCCATATTTCACTATTTTTGCCCCAAAATGGGCAGGGAAGTTAACCCCGCTGCCGCACCCTGATTCGCCAATCTTATGAATGCAGCGCACGTAAATTTCATAACGTTTCGTTACCTCTTTGGCTTTTTTACACATCCATCCCAACCAACATAATGTGCATGTATGTTGCTCTCATATGTATATGACTTAACGGCACAAATTCGTACTTGTACAGTACTAGTAGAAGCATTTCGAAGCTAGGTGTTCTTGTCATAGCCACAGGCGTCCTCAGCTTCTGATCGTTTCCAATACACTATATAAAACTACAAGGTATGACACTCACTACCAGAAATTCCGATGAGTTACGGATATACGGCTATTGCCGATTCATCACGGAAGGATTCGAATGGTCTGGCTTTGGGTTGAGTTATTGATATCGTGACACTCCGTGACAAATTGGCAATTGCTTCCTTGACCTCATATCGTCCAAAGAGGCTCGATGCGTGGGCATTTTGGGAACATTTTTGTGCTTTGACCGCGACTTTGTTGCGATCTCACTGGAGCAGGACACCGTGGATGGCATTGGGAGAAAGAACTACTGCTAATGGTTTGTTGAAACCTTGTTTTGTTTAAATTTATTGAGTTTTGTGTTTGATATGGACTGATGAAGTGAAGCACCCGTGGAATTTCTGGTCAGGAGTGTCATAATTTGTAGTATTGTATGCAGTGTATTGGGACAATCAGAAGCCGAGGATGCCTGTGGTCATAGCACCTGAATTTCAATGGGGTTCCGTGAGATTTCTGCTCTGTAACGTATGCGAAATTTGGCGTTGAATTGTTAGAATGTAAAAGCTTGAATCGAAACAATTTTAGCATAGGAGTAAAGACCGAACAATTACGAATCGATTGAGGTATATATATCATCCGTGTGTGATCATTTGTATGGGAGATATGAAGGATTAAATTTATACTTTACCCCGTTTTCTTACCTTCCCTAAGAACAGACAGCGTGTCAGCAACATTCATCTCAGGAACATTGAGACGAAGGGTGTTCTTGCCAACAAACCACTTTAACTGACAACACTGGCTATCTTATCCTTAAACTCAGTCTTCCCTCAGCACAAGATTCGTGTACATATTTCTCGTCAGAAACGAACCGCCTTCAGAAAGGAACTCGTCCATTCCATGTGTTCAAGGCCGTGTAGGCTCATTTGCATAGCCTAACTAACGAGATAAATCACAAAAATAGAAAACAACTATACAGATCGAAGTTAAAACCAGCAGGAACCAAGCCATCCAAGGGGCCTGCCCAACTGATAAACAAATTGAAAACACGAAGAAACGAAATTCAAGTAAAAATGTAAGTTATTCCTGATCAAACCTCACACAATTCTGGATAAACAGCCCAACTCAAGAATTATGCACAAGAACTCCTGCACACTTGCACACACTATTTGGGTCCGAGCAAATAAACAAGATGAGAGAAAACAGAATCTAACATTATTTCTCTGAAATCACGTACAGTAAACCGGTTCGGCGTTTGTGTTTGCGAACAGTCGTTTACAATGAGCAACTGGAGATCAGCACAATTACGTGACTATTTCAGAAATAATTACAGTACACATAACTAAAACAAACGTTCGACTGACATTTATTTTGTACATGAAGCAAACTAATCCCTACAGTAACAGAAATTCGGCGAAAATTCAGTCTACTTACCCGTAGTACGCTTCTGATCCACAAACGGGCGGCCCGTTTGCGGATGACGTCACGATCACACATTTTGCTTACGTCATCCCTAAAACGCTCAGATCAACATAACGCGCAGAACACCAGCAATACGATCATCATACAGCTTCAGACCAGCTTTCAAATCATCATCACGTTTATCAGTGCCCATTGATTGTTGTGACGAACCATTCTGTCACAGCGAATTCTGAAGACCAATACCATGAGAAAAGCTCGCCTAGTCTCCAGCTACATGAGTAAAGCCCTCATCCTCAGGTTTTGTTTATAACCCCCTGTTGTCACTAGTAGTAGAAATAGTAAACATTGGAACTTGACACCTAGCCACAAGCCGTTAGCTGCCAGGCCTATAATTCTGTGCAATAGATAAATTATTTTTATGAACTATTTGAAGACTCTTCGTTAGAAAGAACAAGAACAGCACAAAAAAACAGGGTATTACATAACATCGAATTTTTTTTCTACACCCAAAACTTATGATTTTACAAAATGACCAGTTGATATGAAGGCGGTGTGTGAATACAAAAGTTGTAGTAATTGTCAGTAAATACCCTAGTGTTTTATTTCAAACATTTTAAAATTACTTTAGTTCGTACACTATTTAGAACTTGATTTTAATTTCGTAACAGTGGATATAATATTTTGACAGGTATATAATATACTACGAACTATTTTACTTGAGTAATGATACTGTANCCGTTTGCGGATGACGTCACGATCACACATTTTGCTTACGTCATCCCTAAAACGCGCAGATCTACATAACGCGCACTAGTCAGTAGAGAAATACATTTTTTCTCTTTGCACAAGAAAAACAAAATAAACAATACGACAATAGCAGGCAGCTATGGCAGACAATTCTCTTTGCACAAGAAAGCCAAATAAACCAATAGCAGTAGGAGGACAGTCACGTGACATTATAATATCATGGTAAAAATTAAGTTCTATGCTGACAACATGCAGTTAACAATAATATAGTAAGTGGAACAAACCTAGTGAGCTCCCAGTGTACAAGCAAAGCCAGGTTAGTTAATTAATTTATCTTACGTGAAAATGTCTAACTAAACAGAAAAGCTAGAAGACCAGCTTTAATATTTAAACAAATATTTTGTTGAAAATGTACATTTCTGTACATTACATTCCAAAAAAAGGATTATCATGTGATTCACTCAATAGCAGATTAGACTAATTGTCCAAAACTAAATTCTTCACATTCTTCTTTTATTTATATTTGAATAAATGCACAAGCCTGCTCACTAAGTTAAGTTTCTCAACATCGAAATTTTCAGTATCTCTGTAATTATGTATTTTGCGTAATGCCTAAAAATTCACCTTTTTCGGAAAAAAGAATATTAGCCAAAATATATCACATCGGTTTTAAATATAATTTGTGAATATCCATTTTATCTCTTGATGGCTATGGTACAAAACACTACATTACATGCCTAGTCCTCTAAACAGAGTCCCAAATTCATAAAATATAGCATTTAAACTACAGTATATAAATCGCAGACGTTTTCAAGCCTGCTCTGCATGCCACCTGTTGACCATATCACGAGACCCAATGAACAGGAAAGTCTGAAAAGATTTCTGCCCGTGATCTCAGGGGTAGAAATCTTTACAGTCTTAAGTTCATTAAGTAACGTGATGTGACGAACAGGTGGTGCACAGACCAGACTTAAAAATGTTTGCGATGTATATTTTCCATGCCAGTTCAAGATATACATATTCACAATATTTGCAATAGCGTATTGACCTTACAAAACTGGACTCTTACAAAAACAAAGGTTGTATTTTGTAAGTCAGAAGGATGAAAAATATTGCATCCTCAGATCCAATTACACATTGCAGCGATCGACACAGGAAAAAATCTCGAAAATACGAATGACCGCATATTTGCATATTCACGGAGTTGGTCTTGTAAAAAGTGTCGACGAAAAAATGCCAGACATATGCTCGATGCGCATACATGTGATGTCAACTTTCCACTCATATTTTACTTTTTCCACTGGTGCTGCGCAGACCAGACTTAAAAATGTTTGCAATGAGTATTTTCCAATTTTACATTTCAAATGTCACTGCTCAGCAATTTGAAACGCATGGAATTCATAAATCACAGGTATATTATAGCAAAACAATATGGGTAAATTTTCTATTTTTGTCAACAGAATGTAAGTGTTTGAGGTCAAGGAAGGATCTCCGTAAAGCTCAAATTTTGCAAACCTCAGAATATCACATTTGAGAAATGGCCGATTGGATTTATAGGAAACTTTCAGATACTATGCTTTAATGCACTATTTTCCAAAAAGCCGTTGGGAATTATTTTCAAAATTTTTTAACTTTTGAATGAGTGGCTATCAAAAATGGGATTTTTATGAAGTGTATGAAAATATCAAAAGTTGCATAAAACAAAAATGAAATTATTAGGAAACAGTAACAGAGCTTATGAGAATTCACCTGTTTTATATCGAACAAAATTTTGTCCAGTTATCGATACTGCCATTTGTTACGGGTGCATCTTCCTTTGTTTAATGTTAACTAAAAACACATGATCACGTGACCCATGTAATAGCAGACTGGCATCAAGACAGAAATCAAATGCTATAGGCTTTCTATACATTGAGAAGAAAATATACACTACAATTACCAAGTTGCAATTTTTAATTTTCTAGATATTTGCCTAAATACACAGACCTTCATAAACTCAACTAGCAGTTGGCCAAGATTCAGTCAGAGATGAGACCATTGAGACTACAGATGAGGGGACTGGGCAGCAACAATCAACAGATTGAGTCAGAGATGAGACAAATGAGAATGCAGATTCAGAGACTGAGTCGCAACATTCAACAGATTCACTCAGAGATGAAGCAAATCAGCATGCTGATTACGAGGCTGAGCTGCAACATTCAACAGATTCAGTCAGAGATGGGAGAAATGAGACTGCAGATGGAAAGGCTGAGCTGCAACACTCAACCACGCCAAGATGAGATGGACAGAGATTTACATGGGGAAAATAATGTGTCTTGTTACAGCGAGGCACGCTATACAGGTAAATAACGAAGAGATTTTAAGCTCAACATAAAAGTACTTATCAGTTGCATTATCAAGCATGTTTTCCAAAAGCATCAGTAATAAATCATCTTGCTACATTTAGAATATAAATAAAGGAGTGAACACTGCCTATAATTTAACTTTTGCATTGCAGGGGCTATTCTAGGGTACAGTGAAGAAAGCCGACTTTTGGCCGAAGAAACAGGGTCGGATCATCAGTAGCAGACAATTTTTATCAAAGGTAGATTATTACTGAAAATACCGTAATGGAAAATTTACCAAAAGCTGTTTTATGACATCAGCATAGAACACACCATGGTAGTAACACACTAAACAATTTTTAATCTTTCTTTCTACGGAGAAATCTGAAAAAATGAAATTCCACTTCTCGGCCATATTGGGTGAGAAATAAGTGAAGAATTACCCCAACACAAAATAGCTCCGTCTACTCAACATGAAGCAAGGCTGAGTACGTGAACAATTATGGATGAGAAGGTCAACAGGAGGAGCCAATGAAATGTAGTGTAATCTTGACTAAACGAAAACTCTGGTGACCAACTACCGTTACTGCTTTATGAATGTAATGGAAAATTTCTGTAAAATGTTTTT
>NMRA01001161.1:0-24936 GCA_002633005.1 Phoronis australis
CAGAAAATACTTCGAAATTATATCCGAACAGACCCCAAACTCCTGCTAAGGACCTTATTGGCCTGCCGAACGTTGTAGGCTACGTTGTGTCCAAATATCAATAATCCGCAAGAGCGAAATAAAAACAACACGGTGTGATTTTAAGGGTTTTACATCGAAGTTTGATGATTTATTGGTGTTAAACGATGACTTTAAGCGATAAGCTGACACCAGTAACCCGTGTTGTGAACTGCTGAACAGACTGCATGTGAAAACGATGACGTCATTGGATAATTTCAACACCTCCGTCTGCCGTCAGGTGTCAGGTAAGGCGCTCGTACGTGTGGTTATGGAGTAGAACTACTCGATCTAACTTGATTCAAGTTAGGTTGTTTTTTGGGTGGCATGCTCCTTGAATATTCTTTATACCACAATATTAGCCTTGAATGGCAGATACAACCGTGTAATAACACATAAAGTTATCTCACTAGTGAGATAACATTTTGGCGGGAAACCGAGGCCGGATTCGAACCCGGGCCTCAAGCGTTTCGAGTAGCCGACATTACCACTACACAACTCAGCGGCTGACGTCATCGAACGTGAAAATAGAATACTTAAATGAGCACGCGCACCAGCCGCATGTTCAGCAAAGGGCATTGCACCGACAATTATACGCTATGAAAAGTAAAACGCATAATTTCTATAAAAACGACAGTTTAATTCAGTGAATTTTTTCTCTCGTATTCTCTCACTTGTAAATCACCGATCTCCAATTTGAATGCTCGTATCGTGCCTTCCGGATCCTTTCACTTGAGCATTATACTCAGTTACTATTGGTAACCTACTTTAGCAGACGATATTTTCCCGGTCGAAGCTGAGCGTGATCAAATGTGTAGTAAGCTATAATAGTTGCTAAACCTTAATTTATATTTTCACTTTATTTCTATTTTGTTTAAATTTTTTCAGTTGGTTTTGAGTATAAGCACTATTTGACAAAAATAGCTCGGCTTTTCTAAAAAGGTCACGACCTCTGACCCCTGGCCTCTGACTTAGAAAGTAGTTATAAAGCCGAGGCGAGTCGAGAAAGGTAGATCGATTCATTGCAATGTTTCTCGTTCAGTATGTGGTATAAATAGATTAGAGATTAGTACATGTTCTCAGTCGTTATCCCCCTTTTCTAGAGCCCTCTTGGATTTTGGAGAATTATCACCCTCGGGGCTAACGCACCTCGGGCGATAATTCTCCAAAATCCACTCGGGCTCTAGATAACGGGGGATAACGACTGCGCCATGTAATAATCTATATTTATCAACAAATTCAACCAGATGTGACTAATTGCACATGGCATCCAAATGCGATTAGTTACCACTGTCGAATACATCTTCAATTCGTCAACAATACGAGCAGATGACCTGGTTCGTGTAGAAAGCTTTTTATCAACAATTTTCAAGAAGAAACGTAAACCCTGCAATCAGCATGATACCTAATCCGTAACACTGCGATCGCCGCAGTTTGGTAACATTTACTTTTCATGTTTCGAACCTTGATCCCGAAAAAAATTATACCCTGTCTTCAGACAACTCTTTGGTGCTTTGACTTGTTCTCTAATGTATATTTACGACTCTGTGGATAATTATCGACACATTTTAAAGATTTAATGTCCAGCTTGGACTCGAAAGACCGACCATTTAACTCACGCAATGTCATCTTCAGCTTTCTTTGTCGCAGTGAGCCTCGATTTGAATTTTAAAGTCCGCCGCGTGAATTAGGTATTGCCACAGGTGGTGGGTCGAGGTCGACGTGGGTCGTTGGGGTTGTGGGTTGAGGAGATCGTGGATAGGGTGATGTGGGAATCAAGTGGGTTTTAGAACAATCCGCTTTGGGAAGAAACCTCGTTCGCAGTTTCCTTCCCATCACCTAAATATATTGCGTAGTGCTGTCGAAGGCAAGAACATCGAATAAATGATCTTGCGGCCCCCGCAACCCATTTGAGAGTTTGTTTTGACCGTTCCACATCCATATTTCCTTGCGGGTATGATGTGCTGGAATTACTCATGCGAATAGTTTAACCACACTACGAAGTAAGAGGTTTAAGCTGGGATTTAGCACATTGTGACTCACTGTCAATGGCTAACTCATAAGGTATAGCATAGGAAGCAACAATAGAATCCAAGTAACAAAAACGTTAGCAGGCTCATCCCATCTGGCATTATTGCCAAATGGGACTGCTACTCAAGTTGCAGGTACATGTAAGGCATCCAAGCGCCATTTTCGAATTTCAAATTGAGGGTTTAGCAACTAAATTAACTAAGAAGCGTTTTCTTGAGCCGTTGATAGCTTCGTCAATCCAGTTTGTAACGGAAATTGAATCCTATTGCGGTAAGGAATATTGTCAGACCAATTTTAAGAGTAAAAGACACAATTCAATACTGGTTTTAGCACGAAAAACAGGACGAAGTGCATTTTGAAAAAACGGCACATGCATGTGGTACACGTAGGATTCAAAGAAGGGTTTTATTTTATATTGCTACTGAATTTTCCAAAATCAAATCATTTGTCACGAAATTGTAGGCGACGTAAGAGTCCTGCAACTTGTGCATGTCAACTCTATTCGTTTCTGTACTTTGTAGGAATGGGACGACATGTTAGCAGGTCGCGCACAATTGACTGCAAACACGTGTGAACTAAGACGTAGCTATCACCAATAGTAAGTAGTCCTATGGTGTTTTTGATTACATAAGGATTTAAAATTAATTTCATTTCCCCAAGACTGATCCCAAATGTCAGACTAGAAACGTTCACCGTTTGATCCCTGACTGTGATCCAAAACCCGGCTGTGAATTTGCCAACGTATATTGACGCCAACTTATTACTTAATCGCTGAAACAAAAAATGATATGCCGACTTTGTCAACCCGCAAATGTTTGCATTAACTTGGAAAAAAAACTTACAAAATTGATTGAATCGGCAACATAAGGCTGAGGCGCAGTTAACAGACTGAAATGTGACCAAAGTTGGTTTAATTTTATTTCAAGTTACTTGTACAACCGAAAACCTTATGTCGACATTGTCTTCATGGAATTATTTTTCCGAAATTTCACCATCTGTATTGAAAGCACTAATTAAGGTCTTAACTCAGACAAAACTTCAGTCTTGAACTATTAAACCTCCAACCACTTTCCACGAAAAGATTCAAGTGGGACACATGAACCTTCGGTTGGTTACTTTACAAAATCATTGCACTGTTATTGACCTCTTTCACGAACGCGGGGCGCTGCTGTTGTGTTGATCGAAAACGAGGCGCCTTGACAAACATGGCATCGTCCTGCAAGGTTGTGTGGTCAAAAGATTTATCAACGTTACCAAAAATCAAGTTGTCTGATGTTGAATCGATCTCCAAAAAACATACCAATACTTACGGCAACTAGACTCTTACCCTCCTCAGTCATTCCTTAGTAGTTTTCCCTCTTTTGAAAAAGTGTGGAAGTCAGGGATATATCCAGGCTTTTTAGTCTTGAAAAACCCTGCTCGCACCAGCTGGGCGAGTGCCACAAACTTGCTGCGAATTTAAATAAAAATCATCGTTTCGTGCACTGATGTCACCATCTATTAGGGCTACCGTATTCGCTCTAATAAGCGCCCAGCGCCGGAGGGGGACTCTTTTTGTAGCCTACGGCAGTTAAAACCTGGTCTCCGAAACGGGTGAAATCGGAAGCTAGGATTCATCAAATTTACGCGCTGTGACGTATGTGTAACCTACGACAGACTAGCTACAAAACTGTGGTGCATTGCTATCAAACTCTGTTGTTAAATTACGATCGTTTTAAAAAAATGTGCTGAAATCCCAGGGCGAAAACTTGCCGACTGATGCGTCGCTGCTTCGCGATCGTCGATAGGACAACTTGAATTCTTGAGTAAAAATAGTTTCGACTCAAATTACCTGAAATCCTCCCAAATAGCCTTTCCTAAGATTCTTAAGTTCCTGTGGACTCGGAGTCGGGATTAACCGCAGATTAAGTCAAAATCTGCGCTAGATTGCACCCCGCAACGAGAAAAATCTGGACGAACACATATGCTGTTGTCACGTGACGTTTGTATTGAAGTGAGTCAGCTGGTGTGCACCGAGTGAGCGAGCGCGTGTGTTTCATCAGTGTTCATTTGCCAGAGTAGCAGGCCCAATGAGCTGTATATGTAGTATATTTATCTCATTGAGCAGGCCCACATGTTATATGTGGGCCCTAGCGCGCTCTTCTTGGCCAAGTTTCGATTCGCGGTTTTTATGATTTTTCGTGTACAAAGCAATCTGGATTCCTGTTGTGGGAGAAGATCTGTACGGGAAAGATACAATACCAATCCCGTTGACCGGAGTACGCTGTGTCTGTTCTGATCAGGGCCAGACCATGTAGTGTGACACTTTCCTCGCAAGATCAGCAAATTTGCGTTCTTTTTGAAGCACTGCGAAATGGTTTGAAGTGTACAGCCACGGCTAAATACCGACTTAGCGGCGAGGCTCGTAGTCTACTAGAATTTACGCGCACAATGATTTTTCAGAACTGTCGGATATTATTGATAAATTGAATACATTTACTGTAGAATTTTAGAACTGTGAGGTAAGACATTTTTCGCACTGATATATACACATTCATGGACTAGGCGCTTATTTTAGCGAAGTCTGAAAGCGAGTGGGGACGCTTATAGGGGTATGGGCGCTTATTAGCACGAATGTTATAAAAATAATTTTGGCTAAAATGACATTGTACATTACAATAAGAAATCAGTTCCAAGAAATATGGTATGTCATTTGCTATGAGCACATGGACCGGTCTTCCATCTTTCTCCCCTTTTCTTCGTTTCGGACTAGTCCACAAATCCTTTGTGCACGACCACACACTGTGTTTTTTGACGAAGTCGCGTAACGAGTGACATATGTACTGAATCGGTAGGGTCGCACTGCGTCGATGTTTTTTACTGCCGTAGCATAGACACGATGACCAAACTGAACCTTAAATTCATGATAAAAACAGCACAAGGAGGAGGAAAATTATTCATATTCATCTGGGAAACGATATATAGTGCTTTTGCGCTCTGAAATTCGCTCGCCACCGGGCGACCGGCAAGTCAACTTCTACTCGCCCAGCACCATTTGTACTCGCATTGGCGACTGGGCGAGTGGCTAAGTATATCCCTGGGAAGGATACCGACGAGTTATTACTGGAATTGGTACATTCAGCCACTGCACAGTACACCATGGCCAGCTGATGATCACTCACGAGGGTTTATCATTGTGCCTCGTTTTCGATCAGTATTTAAAGATGGCGCGGGAAGATGGCGCTTTCGTGAAATAGGTGAATAATAGTTAAAATGAACTTATGCCATGTTTTGAGCTTATTTTAGGTTTTCATTATCATTATCCTTAGCCTTAAGATTCTCCTTCAGTTATCTTTAACTTAAATGTTGACTTAAACACGATCACACCCATTGCCAGTCGCAGAAATGTCACATGTGTACACCGAAGACCCGTCCAGCGTGTATGCCAATATATCTGCCAAGGCCCATATCACAAATTGAATTAGGTTTCTATTTACAATGTGCCCGAACGTCTGTTACGTAAAATGAATCATTCTTTATTCAGATTAGTTCACACCAAAATCACTGTACGGGTAATTGCAACCTTGTAGCTCGTAAGATTGTATAGATGCTCTTTCCGATTCATTTAAAAAAAATTCTCCATAAAATTAAGTTCAGCTTAAATTAGTTTAATCACAGCATGTTCTCAAATGATGTTTTTTCAGCACAACTTCATTTTTTCAACGTAACCAGAATTTTGAATTTCTTTGTCCTGAGTCTAATCTTTGAAAGTTAACTTGAAGTTATCACTGTTTTAATAGGATCTCAAGATAAATGTCAGTATTATGGCTTCCGCAGTTGAGTTCCTAGTTGTCGAATTCTTTATCGAAAAGAAGTGAAAAAAATGGTGGACTATGCATCACTCTTTCCTGATAAACAGAAGTTTTTTGTTCAGTTACTGCCCAGGAGTGTCGTACTTGTCATGGGAACCGAGTGGACAGAACTTGCGATATGGTTCCACTGCCATCAGTTACAAGATTAACTTTGCATCAGAAATTCTCGGTTGGTGGCAAGAGAAGACTCAGTACAACTACAGTACAGCCACCTGTGATTCTGGTAGAATATGCGGGCACTACTTGCAGGTGCGTATGATTTACTTGGCACACGTACGCAAACGCTGGTTATTTTGATACGTAAAATTCAATTGCACAAATTGCCATATACAAACGAAAGAGTATCCAAAGGGATCTTTCACAGAGTCCAAGAGTGGGGCATACGGCTACTAGTCAAGAGTGTAATAAAAACTTTTAAATTAAACAAATACTTCCTCAAACGTGATTTCATTGTACATGTATGGGACCATTACGAAAATTCGTTTGACGTTTTAGCAACCCAAGAAAGCACTCTTTCAACAAACCAATTTTCAGCTCAAACACAATTAAATGGCCGTCATTGACAACTTCTAACCAATTTTGTAAAGTGGACATCAATCAGGGAATTGATATGTATGAGCGACCTTACTCGGTTATAATACACCTCTGTTTGCATTTCTCCAACAACGACGATACACATTGTCTGCCAATCTTACTTTTTGACCTAATGACGTCATCTTATAATTAGTAGTGACCAGACATTTAGCCAATAGAATGCTTTTGTTCACGTGTTCAGTGCTATAGGTAACGATGCAAATGACGAAGTTGCGAATAAATCGTAAGTAGTCAAAGTTTTTAGTGAACCATAAATATTTCAATGGGCTTGATTCCGGTGGAGATATGCTCGCCGTATTACTTATGCAGATAAATGTGCTCACGCGATCAGAATTTCGAAGTGTGGTTTGCGTGTGATATGGAAGTCATCAACGGACGTCCCACTTTGTTCTTAAAAAATTCCTACCATGAACCTGTGTCTTAAAAAGAATTTTATCGATAGCGTTTAGTATACCTGATCCTAAGAAACAAGCCAAAAATTTTTAAAAATATATTATTGTTATCGGGTGGAAGACCGTCTCCGCCGTTGCTATTTTTACCAGTGCGATACTGAGAAGTTGTGAGGAAAGCCCGAGGCGAACAGCCTTTTTCAGACAGGGGCGTTTGTGGAGGATGTAGTAACAGCAATTTGACTATGATCGTCTCTGCGTTCAAATTTACTAAATACGTGAAAGTTGCACAGAAATGTAACTCGTTTGTGCATCGCACGAGAGTGGGGAATGTCAGTGTGGAACATGTGATTCAGTCGGGAAAAACACTTTTTCGGCACAATTCAATGAATCATGTAAGAAGCTGGTACCTTAGAGATGTTGAAACTCATATTATATCAAGCCTCTGCAGAAGCTAGTCTGATGTATGACTAATGTAGTATTGCTGATAAGTTGTTGCTGCTGTATAGCTAGAAATTACTGCCAGGCAGCAAAGGTCGAATGTATACCTATCGCAAAATTGTTTGGCACCTGCTCAGCACATCAAGCACATGACACAGGATACATATACATTTTGACACTGGCATGATGAAGCTGCAGTCTCTCTTCAAAAATTACCCAGTTGCGCGGAGTTCGAACTCTGCAATAGGTCCAAGTGTTTGAAGTTCTGTGCGATATGTACAGTTTAGCGCACGCAATCTGATAAAGTATTCAGAACGACTAGTAATCTGTTCCGTAAGTCGATTCTGAGACAAAATCAATAGTGATGATTTCTAAATTAAGAAAATTGACATACTATTTTTTTATTGTCAGAATCGAACTCCAAGTTGACTGGGCTGTAGGTGACCGCATTAACATGTACATTTGATGTCATACCAAGTTAAATGATATCTGAAAATGGGAGAAGTTTATATATTTTATTAATTTATTCAATGTAATATGTGCAATGAGGGTAGCCCCACCAGTTCACACTGCTTTCCATGGGGGCCCTCAGTAAAAACAAACAAGGAGTAAGACAAAATAACAGAATTACAAAATGAAAGACAATATTTAAATAAGAAGCAAAGATTAAGAAATTAACAAGGAAAGTCCGATAAAAAATAAAAAATGAAATATGATAACTCAAAGAGAAAGAAATTAAGACAAGATAATTAACTAAAATATAAATATAAATAATTAAAAACAGAAATAAACAATAAAATTAAGACATCATGTAAATATACACTCATGTATTTTTGCAATCTTACACACACATACATAAACACATACATACATAAACAAACATACATACATACATACATACATACATACATACATACATACATACATGTACATACATAAAAACAAACATGCAAATGAATGCACAACAAATATGTACACATGAGAAAAAATAGTCTGATATGGTGATACTGAATGTAAATTTGCTACACAGAACACATCTACATGAAGTTAAATCAATTTTTATAATTCTTTTAAAGGTTATAAAGGATGATGCAGAATTGGCATCTGCAGGGAGAGTGTTCCTTAAATAAGACCCGCTGTAGGAAAATTATTTTCCCAGTTTCGTTTTTGGGTTTAGGAAGATTGAAATTTGATGATGATGAGGGCCTAACATTGTAGAGATTAGTAGTCATCTTAAACTTAGCACTTATGTTGGGACAAGACGTTTAAAACTTTTGTACATACAGCAAGCAGATAGGAATTGATGTCTTGTGTAAATTGTCATTATTCCAGTCTCCGTATGAAAGCTTCCTGAATAATCCGGGCAGCCCTATTTTGGATAAGATGGATGGTTTTCAAATCCTTGTCTGATGCAACGTCCCACACCGGAAGGCAACAATCTAAATGAGGTTGAATGATAGCATTAAAAAGGGTTTTCAGTGTTGCTGTGTTCACAAATTTTCTGATGCGTTTCAATACACTAATTTCCTTAGACGTGGTGAGAGAATTTAGGATTTTCATCATATATTAGTCCTAGATATTTAAAGGAATTCACGTTCTCAATTGGTCTTCCATCGATACTTTATGACAGGGTTTGGTTTCTAAATCTTTTGGGCGTGTGAAATGGAAGAGTTTTAGTTTTTGACACATTTAAGGATAATTTATTGGATATAAGCCAATCTGAAATAATTGCTAAATCACAGTAATGAGATTGGTGTGGATTTCAGATGAGGTGCTGCCAGCGGACAGTATTGTAGCGGCATCTGCATACAGAACAATCTTAGAATTTTGAATTGCTTAGGAGAGATCTTTGACAAAGATTTAAAATAGCAAGGGCCCCAGTATTGACCCCTGTGGAACACCAGTTTTAACAGATTTGAGATCAGTGGCATCTTTTCGGACACGGGTAGCTTGAGTTCTGTTACCAAGATAATTCTGAAACCACTTGGCTTCAACATCGGCGACGCCATAGGCTTTTAGCTTCTTTAACAAGAGAATGTGGTCGTGGGTGTCAAATGCCTTCTTTAGATAAATTAAAACAGCACCAGTCAATAATCCTTGATTCATATTTGTATAAAATGGTCAGTGACATCAAAGTTAGTAGTTAATGTTGAACGGAATGGTTGGAAACCATACTGGGCATCAGTCAAGAGGTTGTTCGTTTGGAAGGAAGAATGAAGTTGTTTGTGTACCCATTTTTCAAGGATTTGTGGCATAGATGGCAGAATTGGAATGGGTCTGTAATTTCCGCTGCATGATTTGTCACCGTCTTTGAAAAGTGGAGTAGCAACGGCCGATTTCCACTTTGATGGTATGGTTGATGTTTTCAATGATAAATTGATCAGTGAAGTAATGGGCTGAGATATTGTCTCCGAAGATATTTTAAAGATTTTAGTACTCATGCACCTATTCCAGGAGCAGAATTGACATCTATTGATTTGAGTTGCTGGCAAACAAACTTAGCGTCATGGAATATAAAGGTTATCTCTTCGCTGACTGGGAGTGGATATAAATGACTAGTGTTTCCAAATTTTCGTGATAGGTTATGGCCAATATTCGTGAAAAAAGTCGTTAAAGGTACTTGTCATGACTGCGTTATCAGATGTCATGCCGTCATCAGTAATCAGCTCAGCGATTTTAGTATTCGATTTCCCTGGCGAAACAGACTTCATAATTTTCCATAAGGATTTACCATCTGATTTGTTGTCATTAATTAATGTATTATAATAATCTGCCTTGGCCTGCTTTGTTGCCTCATTTGTTAGATTATGCGCTGTTTTGAATTTGTTCCAGTCACAAGTATTACGCGAACGTTGAGCAATACGTTTAAGACAATCGCGTCTGCGAGACAATAAAATTAGCTCCTCGTTGTAGCAGAGGGGCGATTTACCCTTGATTCTTACCTGGATAATAGGTGCATGTTTATCCAAAACATCACAGAAATTTTTCTTAAATTCTGTCCACATAGCCTCAGGATCACCACTTGATGCTAACGCTTCCCAGTCAATGTTATGTAGCTCACTATCAAAGTAACGGTACGAGCGGGTAGTTGTTATCCGAGGTGGATTTCGGACGTATAGATTTGTAACTTGCGTTTATCAGGTTGTGATTCCACGAGAGTTTTCCTTGTTAACATTAGACACAAGAATTAAATCTAAACAAGTTGATGTTTTGTCAGTTACTCTGGTTGGCATGCCTATAACATTTTGTAACGAAGCATAAGCTCCCAAAATTTAATCTTTGTAATAGGTTTTTGGAGAGTGCATCTAAGTTAAAAGCACCAGTAATAAAAAAGTCACTGGCTTTGCAGTTTCGATTGCCTAAGATCTTTTTAAAATGATCTATTAGCTTTTCCAGGTGATCCGCATTGGACGACGGAGGTCTATAAACCCCACCGATGGCAAGGCTCTTTGATTCATGGATCTTGATTTCCAACCATAGTGATTCAATTTGATCATCTTGGCGATCTAATGTGCGGGTTGCTATGGGGGCTCTGGAGTATATACATGTAGCAAAACCACCGCCCTCTCTGTTTCTGTCCCGTCTTAGAAGAACAAAGCCGTCTATATTAACTTCAGAATCCTCGAACATGATGAGAGCCGAGTTTCATTTAAACACAAGATATCATTAGTGTTCTGACTCATAATCAGTCTCAGATCGTCAACCCGATCTAGGAGGGAAACGATGTTTAAGTGAGCAATACGAAAACCCTTAGCGAACTTAAATGAAGACAGTTCGGGATCGCATAGTTCTTTTTCTGAAATGTCCATTTTTTAATGTTTATTACGAAATCTTCAGTATACAATGAATATACATAACTCAGAAAGCGCCAAGAGGCATTAAATCTGGGCAAATGTCCATTGAGGCACTGGTAGAATCTTTGTCCGTATCTCTGAGGTACATATTCTCGTGGTTTTGGAATAAGTAGTCATCAAAGTCAAAAGTACTTGACAATGCACTTTCACGTTGGTATACGACTGCTGTTGTATCATCATGAAGAGCCCCATGGTTTTCAGTCATTGCTTGATCCGGAGTTTTCATCATGTCATTGTTAAGGCTTTCAGCTAAGTTGTCCATTATATAGGCAGATGACTGTACAGAGAGGAGGCTGCATTGAATAGACTCACGCTGATTGTCCCGCCAAGTGACGTCACAGCCCGATTTCAGTGGGTTTTCTTGAGCCAACGAAAAGGTGTTCAAAATCAAGAGCGTGAGAAGATAGGTCGTATGAAATGCTACCATAGTTTTCTAAGTGTCACACGTAGATACAAAAATCGGTGTAATCAAGCTTCTGATCACCCTGAATTATCGCAAATTACCAAAAAACGACTCACAGCGCTGAACGCGGCCGTGTTTAAACATAGCCACCGTTTTGAATTCCCACTTGTCTCATACTCATTCCAAAATTAACAACAAAATTGTATGCTTGTTTAACAGTTTGAACGTTTCCCGACAATGCTGTACACAACAGTGCTGTCGCTAAGCCAACCTGTTGATAAGGAGCATTGAGCCCAAACGTTTGTACAACATTGACAATGAACTCTTCCCATACTGAAAACATCGTTTATCTCATCGTAGATGGCATGGCAGAAGACACACAAAGTTGGCTGTGGATATAAGTATTGCAAGAAAGCTTATGGAGGGTACGACAGCGACACAAAAACATTTAACAGAGAAATTGCCAACCAGTTCTTCTTCGTGTGTAACTATTACCCCTCTGTACATGATCCCGACAGGTAGGTTTCTTTTGACATAACCTTTGTCACGTTATCAAAACAAACGGTCGTAATAGGCTGTTGCAGTGGACAACACAGTCGCAATGACGAACGGTGGCCAAATGCAGAGAAATATGTCACGTGGTGGGAGGATTCATTAATTAAACGATAACGTTGAAGTTTGAGTTGGTGGCAGTTTGAATTTTGTCAGCGAATACCAAAACGGTAGATACACTATATTTAAAACCCAGTGGAAACTGGGCTGCAATATGTGTATCAGTTCTCACCAAAAGTATTCTGTTCCAAAATTGTAGAGTTCTGTCACTGGAATGCCAACTCCGACACGTGACCTACGTATATATGTCCTCTCTTATTAACCCCTGCAACCCCGAGAGTAGCTGCGAGGCTTGCAGTGGTATTTACCCGCTGCGTGCTTGACTGATTTTGTGCAGTTTTCAATTCAAGCCTAATTTCATTGCTTTACTTTCATTTTAATTGTTATTACAGTTTATTAAGCGAGATTCACCTGAGGTACAATTCTATACAAGCGGCGATTACTCGGCAAAGTTAATCCACAAACCCGACAGTTATCGTGCTAATTGTTCATTTTTATCAGCACCAACCTGTACTCCTTGGTCGATCCGGGAGTAGCCTCTTATATTTTCAATTCCAGTCGTAGAAACACTTTCAATAACCTATCGTGCTACATGCCTGGATTGTTTCGACAACACATTTTTGGATGATCAAGTCATGTTATAATATTTCACTTAAAGAAGTTATATTTGGCCTAAATGATCGGTTTAGTTTTTACGTAATGACTCATAAGTGCTTAAGTAGGTCTGTGTGTGTGTGCCATCGTGCGGGCGTCAGTGTGTGCGTGTTATTGTTTTCAATTGTTTCTATCATAACAAGAACAACCCTCCTCCACACGAAAAGAGACTATCTGGAGCTACAAAAAGGCAAACTGGACTAAGTTTAAAAACTGAAAGAAACACTCTGCAGAGAAACCAAAGCAAGACGTCAACATCAATGTCAGGCGGACATCTAGCTGCATACTCCAGGCAGCACGCCGGAGCATTGCAGGGGGAAGATGGAGAGACTACAAACCATACTGGAGTGGCCATCTGCAAAATCTCAATGATCTATTAACATCAACCAGAGGGCAACTTGAAAAAGACCCAACCCGAAAAACACAGCAATCTATAACAAAGCAAGAGCTGCATCTGATCAGGAAAAGACATTAAAATTCTGCAAGTGCTGGCACGAGAAGATCAGCTCTCTATAAACATGGAGAAAGACACAGGGAATCTCTGGTAGCTCACAAAGACCCTAAACGACGACCACCAGTGTACTTCAAGAGCACTGCTTCTAAAAGGAGACTGACAGGCTTACACTGAGAGAAGTGTCACATCCCTGCTTTCTGGGAATTTTAGAAACGACAGCTTCCCGGACATACATAAATCCCAACAAAGAAGTTGGAGTAACTAAAGAAGAAACAAGAAAAACAAAGTGCCAGTATGACCATGTAAAAACTAAACAGTTCCATGAGATAGCTTAAGACCAAGAAGGCACCCGGAAATGACGACATCAGCCATGATATATTACAGCACCTTGATAGTCACAAGAAACATAAGCTTTTGGATATTTACAACCAATCTTGGAGCACGGGTTTTTTTCCAGTAAGCTGGAAGAAAGCCATAATCATTCCAATCTTGAAGAAGGGGATGGACAAGTAGAGCAAAAGCAGCTATTGCCCCGTCAGCCTTCACAGCTGCTCAAGCAAACTCACGAAACGCATGGTCAACAAAAGCCTGCAATATCACCTAGAAAAGAACAAGCTAATAACCTGATTCAGTCAGGGTTCAGAACGAACAGAAGCACAGATGACCAGATCACATTGCTCACACAAGACATAAACAATGATTTTCATCAGAACATGAAGACACTAGCAGTCTTTGTGGACCAAACCAAAGCCTTCGAAAAGGTCTGGAAGGAAGGCTCGCTTCTCCAAAAGTATTCGGCAAAATGTACATGTGTATGCGTGGATTAACAGTTACCTCTTTCAATGATGTGGAGCAGACGACGCACTCATCGTAGTACGGAGAATTGAATACCCTCATACGAAGTCACTTTAGAAATGCCTGGAGGGAACGCCTACGTCTGGGGATTAAACAAGACTATGTCTACCAGCTTGACCGCCAAGAACAAGTCACTATCTTCAGGCTAAGAACTGGCCACTGCCAGTTGCTCTCCCACATGCATCGCCTGGAAATTTCTCACATAAACGAGTGCCCCTGTGGCGCTGGCCCCTAGACATCTGAGCATTTATTGCAGAGCTGCTTCACGTTTGATACCCTAAGGTGCCAGACATGGCAGGTCCGATGGAAGTCACAGTAAAACTGTGGGGACAGACAGGATCATTGCGACGAACCGCAGACTTTGCCCAAAAGACCAGACTGGCCACTTAAGGTACGTCGCCTGGAACGCAGAACAAGAAGAAAAAGAAGAAGAAGCCATCCAGCTAGTAGTTTTCAGACAATCGTCAAAATACCACTAGGTGTACCACTGTGTGTTGAACTCCGTCAGACCCCGAAATCTGACACAACGTGTAGTTCTTATAGTTTCCTCGTCGTAAAACTTATTATTATGTTACGAATTGAAAGCAGTTGCTATCATTTGTTGTGACGAATACGCAACCTCGTGTAAGAGAAGAACAGTTGGTTGAAGATTCGGGGGAACAGAAACTGGCCAAATGGTGACGGCGTCGAAAGCCATCTCGAAAGAGCGCACTGCAATTTTAGCAGCAGATGAATAGTCCACTCAAAAAGAACGTTGCACCTTTTTGACACAAATGTTGTATCAGGTTTTATTAGGTATTTTTTTACTCACATCGGTGGAATGCTGTGGATTTGCGAAAAAGGCTAGAACAGATCTTGATGATTGGGAATTCGGTCGCCAATCCTTTTCGTGGTTACAAATCTATTCCATGTACCACACATGACGGATGGGCGAGGAAGTTGCACAAATGTATAACATTGGCGCTTACACTGTTGCACCCGTACACCCGCAACGCGACGTTTTAGCCCAGAGACCGATAAGTAACCTACGTCTAACAAGTGACACTCAGCTGTTGCGAAGTGAGGGTTAGAGGAAATTTCGTTGGCACGATGATTTCATATGTACCAATTTACGCTGCTTGGTTGAGAATTTCTCTGGGGGACTCGAAAGGGCTAAGAATTACGAGCAGTGTAATTTACGTAGTAATCTTGAATTACTTTCTTTGGAATGCAACAAAAAACAATGTTTTACTGAAAATACTTGTAGTTCTGGTGTCAATATGGTATTGGGTTACTGGAGGTTAACTTTAATTGAGGACGCGCAATAATCGCAAGTTCAACAAACGGCATATGATTGCACGGACATTCATACGCTTTGAAAAGAAACCCTACCAGTTTCAATTAAAACAACATTTTAATTCAGTAACAATTATGTGACATTTCTCTCGCTTGTGTACTGTCGATCTCCAAATTAAATGCGGTAACATGTCTTCGGGATAGCCTTCTTTAGCAAACGATATTTTTAGTTGTTTAAAACAAGTTTTATGGTTTCACCTTATTTTCATTTTGTATAAATTCTCGTTTGGTTTTGAGTAAAAGCATTATTTTTAGCAACAATAACTCGGCGTTTTTTAAAGCGTAACTTCCTCCGTCCAGGGGCCTTTAACATAGAAAGTAGTTACATAGCCGAGTCGAGTCGAGAAAGATAGATCGATTTAATGTTTATTAATGAGTATGTGGTGCCAATAGATTATTACATGTTATTTAAAGCCCTCGTGGGTTTTGTAGAATTATTATCCGAGGGCGATAATTATCCAAAATATACTCGAGCTCTCGATTACGGGGGATAAGGACTGAAAACATGTAATGATCCATTTATAACTCTGTATGAATGCTAGATTAAATTATCCACAGCAAGTTTAACGGACCCATTTTCTAATTAGTCTTTGTGCTTACAGGTTAGACGGTTTTGAATCAGTGAAATTATTTCCCTTACCTGAGAAATAAAAATTGCTTATCATTTAAATTGTTTCTGGTAGAATCATCAACAGCTGGTATGGCTCATTATGCAATTAGGTTCAAAAATGGCAGAATTGCAAAAAGTTCTAATAACTGTAAATTTCATAGCAAATCCACACGCGGTAACAAACACATGTGCATAAGTCTCACGCATGCGTGGCGCAAACTCAGCCGCCCCGAAATCGGAGTTAGCATTCCAGAGATGGAATTCTAAGCAAAAATTGACTTCACTATCTCTTAATAAGATTTCCGGCAGTGAAAAATATTTAAGTTATATCTGCAACCTGTTCGAAGTGAACCTGATAAAACAAATCCCCGAAACTTGCTTCACATTTAAAAAATCAAGCCTTAACCATATTTCGAAGAAATGCTATTCATTATTTTTATAGGGAATCAACATTCGTAGATATTTTAGGATTTTTCTCCGTGCAATGCGATTCATTTTTCTCATGAAAATTGCACACATTGTAAAACTATTGTGTTAATTTCATAATTTTTTAAGCATGGCTCTCGACATGTTTTGTTATTATAAAAATCATGATGGCAAATGCAAGTATTCAACATATTTTTTCCATTCCAGTTACCATCGCACGAGCTCCCAACCATATGGCCCGGGTTTGTATCATTTTGCAAGCGTGATAGCAATTTCACCTATGTCATTTCACCTTGGCATCAACAGACTCTTGACGTGATGTTGAGACCTGTGCACAGCTGCTATAACATATTTAGCTTTTGAAGGATTTGAAAAGGTCTAGCTTCCTATTTTTGTGAGCAACAGAAAACAATTGACGTGCCCAAACCGACCTCTTCTTCTGAATCATAGATCCTAGATATACACTAACGATAAGAAGAAGTCAGCGACCATCTTAGTCTTGGCACGCATTATTACAAGTTGAGTGAAAAAGTAAACATTTAAGAAAAAGTGCAACTAATGACCCAATTAGTGCAACAAATGTCCTTAATTATGGGACTGAGTTGTGATCATAGATAATAATCATTAATTTCGAGATCGTGTGTGTACGTAGCTCAATATTAAGGTTTGTCTCTCACTAGACAACTAATACCTTACTTTGTAAACGGTCACGTTGCCTTACGCCAGTGTACAGAAGTTGAAAATGTATGTTCAAACCTGTGCGAGAAAAATATTTGGAAAACAAATAACTCTTGAGCCTGATCGTTTCCGGTGTATTGCGAGTCACAGAGAGAAGTGAATTACATTCAAGGCTTTCCATAGAGCTCAGAATCACAACTGTCTAGCTCACAATACAGAAGAGTCGAAATTCTACTTGATGACCTGATAAACGCGCATAATGATCCTACCATATGGAATTGAACATTACTTTATTGTACTAATCGTTGGCATCAAGCATAAGCTCAAAATTTATGTTTGCACCGCCCGACCTTCGATTTATTTACCCTTATTGAGCTACTTGTTCACTGAAGTTAATAATGTATTTGTGCAAAACTGAAATAAAATACATTTTAAAGAGTAGATAACACTTGCACCAGTTAACAATTTCCGGTGCAGCATGACCCTGAGTAGTACAAAGATATGAATTACATTGAAGATATGGATATTTCTGAAAGTCACAAAGGTATACCTGTCGCCACACAGCAATGCGAGCTGGAGGAAAAAGTCGAAAATTCCGAAAAATCTTCCTAATGACTCCTTGAATGCGCCATGTTAAAGGCGAAGGCAACCTTTTTCCATGTTATTTTGAGCTAAAATAAGGTTGGTTGGTTATCCTAGACATATTTTCCACTTAATTACAGCTTTTCGTAATTTTATAAATTACTCTTCCGCTAATCCGGAAGTGACGTTATAGGAGGCAAGCGTTTCCCGCCACTTGGTTTTGCGTTGACTTTACCGTGCGAATCTGTTCTATTCTACTTTTGTTTTGTGCTGTTTTTCAACAACTGTCTCCACCACTTTCCATCGGCGAGTATTCTGCGGCAAGATAGGTTAGTAGAGAACTCAACTACGTTGGATTTAGGGATTGTTTAGTGTGTTGTAAGCTGAAAACGGCTGGAGTCGTTGACCCGTATCACAGTGACAGAAGTGTGAGTGACGGAGACCTTGTTCACAGCAGTGGTGACGAGGAATTTTTTCACGGACATTCAGTGGGTGGGTACATGTTTGAGCCCGAGTATAACGAGGCAGAGTACGCACAGGCACAGGCAGCTGTTGAGAGAAACGAAGAGGCTACTGAAGACAGACGTGGTGACACATCTTGGTGCAAATGCACTGTGTGCGTTGTTATGCCTACCTCAATGGAATGCTTGTGCTGTTCGCGGATCGACGAGGCCAAGCCAGTACTGGACATGGTTAAGTGGACCTCCGGCATACCACGGACACAGGAACAACTGTCCCACTTGCCAGAGTGTCCCGCGACACACTCCCACTGGATGGTGACCTGAGCACCCAAACTGCTTACACCGTGTCGCGTGACTCCCTCGCCACACACCCGGCACCTTCTAAATAGCTCCAACACTTTAGACAAGTCCACAATAAACTTATCAAAGTTTGGCTCACCGATCTGTTCACTGGACGACGAACTGTCCTCTTCACTGGGTGTCGAACTGAGTCACTACTCAATATCGCTGCAGGGCTGCTTAGAGGCTCTGGGCTGGACAAAACAGCACAGGGCGAATCACTACTGGTTCCAGGAATTGCACGCTCTGGGGGTACGTTTGGAGGCACGGGTGACAGTAGATGAAGTGTCTCCACTGGCTCCAGTCACTGTACTGGCCACAGCTCGCGAGGCTTCTCGCTTCAAAAATGCACTTCTCGGGGGTGGCGACGGGGCACTGCCGGGAATCAACAAAGACGGAATGGCATCCTTCTTCAGACGTTGTTTCGCAGGGACCTTCATCAGTTCAGCGTACAAATCCCTTTCGTAATCGGACGGCAGAAAGTGCTTGCCACACACATGGTAATTCTCCACTGCTTTGTACGTTGCGTGGACGGGTAACGCTGCGTTCTTCACACGAACGAGCCAAGTACGGCGAAGTGTGTCATCCATCGGAAAACGATGCAAAGGTACTCCCAAAGAACGCGTGAGCCGATAATTAGTACATCCTGGTACGCAGCAACAGTGTGGCATGTTGACTGACTAGTAAATGAAAGCAAACGACGACGGAACTTAACACAACCGAGGTAGAACAATGACTGACTCGGCAGCTCTCACAGTCAGACTATATGAAAAGAAATTGGCGCGAAATGCTTGCCTCCTAAAACGTCACTTCCGGAGTAGCGGACGAGTGATTAATAAAATTACGAAAAGCTCTAATTAAGTGGAAAATATGTCTAGGATAACCAACCAACCCTATTTTAGCTCAAAATGACATGGAAAAAGGTTGCCTTCGCCTTTAAGTGCACAGAGACCAGCGGCCGATTGCATGAAACTGTTCCAACATGAACTGAAATATATTTCCTAAATTCCTGGTGCATTTGTTGATCTTGTTCACACACTAATGTTAATCTTCCCAGCATGTTCTTTTGTTGTGATTTTAATGTAAAAAATCGGGGACTTTTTCATGCAATGCCATTAGTCTAAGGAATAGATTCCAATCCTATTAATTTTCAATAATATTAAGAGTTCATCATGTAGTTTACATCCAACATGTTCCGAAGCTAAAACTTTGCGTGGCAGTTAAGATAAAATATTACAAGGCCAATCGGTGTAAGGATGCATGGCTGAGCCCCTGTTGGGTTTCTTGAATACACCCGGCCAACGATAGATGGAACAAATTCCAACAACGGCCTCAGCAGGCATACTGTTGCAGGTTAGACCTTAAAGTTTAAATGGGATGAGCTCAGGATCCGCCTCAAGAGGTTAAAAGACTGGCTTGCTTTTTTCGCAATGTTGTTTATATGAAAAAAACTGGACATTATGGGGAGTGGTTGTAAGGAGCTTAACAAATTGCCCTGCTAAAGTCTAATACTGTGAGATGACATTCTCCACATAGGTCTATTCACCATTGGAGGTTGTCAAGTTCGGTAGTAAATTCAACCACCTGTCTTTCTTAGGACTTACTGTCACAAATACCATAATGATTGGCACAAAGTATCTCACGTGAATCAGTTTGGCTCATAACGGAGCGAGAAGTGATATTTTCCGTAATTTTGCAGACCCTTGAGCGAGCTTGTGAAATACGTCCTCATTTACAGATTGCCTGACGACTCCAGGTGAGGAAGAATGCAACAAGAGAGGCACGTACAACTTCCAAACATGCGAGTGCACGTGCAAGGTCGGCTTCTCTGGCAAGTGGTGCGAGTTTAAAGGTGAGTCAGAAGCTGCTAATTTTTGACTTTGCGTCACACTCCAAAAGCTTGCAAGGTTGCTAGCCGACAAATATCGATGAGGTGTAACAGTTGCTTTTGAAAGTTTCGAGGGAGAAGTTGTGTTTCGGACAAATACTGCTACTATTGGGCCAATTACAGTATAGCCTTGTTCCACCTTCAAGAATGCAAACCGAAAATACAGCCAAGTTCTTGACATTGCTGACCTTATTATGTAAGAAGTCTTGAAAGTTAACTTGCCTATTAGTTGTCGTTACTTTGCGGTTTAATGTTGAACTTCGCCTGGTTAAACTGGCTAAAAACGAAAATCGAGTTAAGACTAATTTTCATCGAATCGAACTCAAAATAGTCTTAATATTCTGTCTATATATGTTTATTCAATTACGAGTCAAAAACAATGCCAGCGGTGTCACTTTGATATCAAAATTTTAACTATACATTAGTGTATACTGGAGTACTGGTTAAAATATACTTCAAAAACGCGCGAGATGTTTAACAAAAGTATGTCTCCAAAAGCCAACAATGAACCAGTCGACTTTCTCTGAATGCAATCAACCGTGATGAGATCTTTCAAAAACAAAAGTGTTTCATCCACGTACAGCACACATGCAGGCACCCAGGGTGTGGGGGCTCGGGGGCCCAATCATTTGGCGATGTGGACAAAAAGGTCTGCCTCCGAGAAACAAAAAATGCCCGAAAAAGTAGAAAACGAGACAAAAGTCCACTAAAAAGCAGAAATTTTGGGAATGCACAATTCGCAGCTCTGAACGTACCCCGTTTTTTAGTAAAGGCCCACATTAGAACAATTCGAGCCCCTATTTTTTAGGCTGGGTGCGCCCATATTCGACCAAACATCTTCGCCCTTACTGGTTGATTTTTCATTCACATGCGAGACAGAGTCAGATGTGTCAATTACCGGCAATTTTAGGGAAATGAGTCGCATTAATATTCAGTGCAGCGCCACAACACTCCACATAAAGTTGAATGAATGTATTGCTTACAATATAATTCCCATGATCACTCTCACCTTAAAGGTTTATAGTCACTGGACTCACAAACCATTTAAGAGGTGGGAATCAGTGTAATTGCATTGTACGACAGCAACGTGGTCTGCATGAAGTTAACTTGTTGCACTTAATTTTGCTGAACACTTGACGTTGTCTATTTTGAAGTTGGCGATGTTTCATTTATAGTGCTATCGTTTCTTTTAGCATTCACTATTTGTTCTCCTTGAAAACATTGAACACAAGTAGTCCTTATTCAATACATGCACCTGGTGCTTAACATTCAAATTCGTCGAAGTTATCGCACCTAACGTAATTCTTCCAATTATCCGCAACAGCTTTTTGGGTTTCTTCTCTGTCGAAGATAACTACAAAACTTTAACTCATGTCCGCTGCCCCATAATAGCTGTGCCGTTTTGAATAGCCACGCTTTCCTTTCGTCTTGGTTGCACCTCCTCATTATTTCAAAATAGACCTGCCATCTGCTGTTCATATTCAGTTTTCTTTTCAGTGGCGTGCGAAGATATGATAGAATGCTCTTCATGGGTAGACGATTCTTGCGACTCGCAGAGCGCTAAAGGAAGGTTCGCCAGGGCTGTATGTCCAAGATACTGCGGGTAACATATGAATCATTTATTAAGTTAATTGCCTAACTGTTACAAATGATCAAATTTTCTTAATATTATTTACCATTTGGTACAATTTCGCCTTAGACATTGTCATAACAACTGCAACGTAAATCAACAACCATGCTACAACAGTGTCGTATCTAAGTGAAGGCAGGAGGGTTTGGGGAGAATCGCCCCGGGTGACACCCTTTTAAGGGTGACACCCTAAGCTAGAGCTAAAATGACTAAACGACAGTCTTTTATCTTACCTTGACTATTGGAATAATCTTAGTTCATCGAGTGTCACCCCCGAAATCACCTGTTACTCTACTACTGATGGTACCAGTATCAACGCACACCGGGTTTGTTGTATTGATGCTGGGTTTGGCACACACTTTTGGCAATCGCACATGTAATGTAATACATGTGGTGACCAGACTTTTAAACTTTCTCCGCTTACTGTTACTTTGGGCTGTAGCTACTCACGCAAATTTACGTGGCCAGCAGTGTTATTTCGAGTGTTACAATTTTGCTGTACAATCTTACAACTTCACTGTCTAGCACCTCAAAAATGCTAAATAGAACGAATTGGTCGCAGTAGCCGACGACACAAAAGAAAAATGAAGATACACTGCAGAGAGAGTTAGAAATGGCAATGCAAACGGCCACAATGAGTGCAACTCATCCTCTAACAGACTATGTAATATAAGGGTATTTGGTGAGGTTGGAGCAGTTTGAGGGGAGATGCCTCATGTATTTCCTCAGATACAGAATAAATTGATGGCGGATCACGTCAGGGAAAATTGCTCAACAATATTAACACAGCCAGATACTAAGGAATGATGTTTGACAGTACACCTGAAGAATCCCACGTAGACCAAATGCTGAAAATCTTACATACGTAAAAACTGACAGGTGCAATCCCATCACTACATAAATGTCAGCAACTGTTAAAAAGACTTGTAAATACAAGGTGGAGTGCTCCTTTCTTTGGTCATACTGGTCATGGGCAATTACTGTATGCTGAGATTCTCGAAGCCTTAGAAATCCTGTGTGATCCTGATGACAAAAGGTTCTTCTAATGTCTTCTCATAGCTATCAGCGAATCCACCTCTTGGGACGGGGTACTTCGCGAAGTCAATGGTACCCAAGAGTACATTTAAATTAGTAGCTTAACACTTGACAAAGTCGTTAAAAATCAACCCCTTGATAATATTCCCCAACTTTGTTGTTCAAAATGACGTTGGACAGGCAACCTTGAAAACCCGAGTGCAGTCGTCAGATGTCGGTCTGTCGTTGAGGACCAAAATAAAGGGGAATGTTAGAATGCTTGGACAGATTAGCAATTCAGTTGAATTCGAAAGCAAAGCCGCAAATGGTGGATTTGTTCGAAACCATCTTAACCACTAATTTGGTCAACTCCGCCGAAGATTGCATTAAGGCATGTGTGATGAAACTTGCTGATTTCTATGACGAAATTTGTGCTTCCGAACTGGCATTCGAAATACCGAGATTGAGAAGACACTTGAACACGGCTAGAATTCAAGAAGAGAATTTCAAGAATGAGACTCCACTGGACGTAATTAAGTTCATTTTAGAATGGGAGTTTCGTAGTTTAAAGTTGTTTCTATCAATTTGTGTATCTCTGGCGTCATCTTTCGAAAGACGTTTTTCAAAAATTAATTTCGTATTTGAAATCTAGTGCCCCGAACCCAGTTGAATGCTAGTTGTTTTCCGCATAAAAGCCCCTTTTTGAACACATCTATTGAGCGTATTTCAGGCAAATTTTCTGAAGATACATGTACGTCCAATGAGTTATACTTGGGAAAAATGTGTGCTTGAAAACTGACTTAGAATTATTAGCCCGGATGTTCATTTTGATTTGGTTTTTGATCCCTAAAGCAATTTTCTGAATATGCACCCTTGACTTTTATGCAGTAATTTCTGGTATATAAAATTGGCTTTATTTTTGTCCATGTGCATGTGTTGTGCGATTTTGGCCCCAAGGCTTACTAGCACTTGTGAGCACAATTCTGTTTCATTAGTCTACTGTTATAATGCATTTATAGCCTTGTACATGAGCATGCAGTACACGAATTTTAAACCACAATAAATTCTGCATTTTGTCTCTCACACCGCAGGACTTAAACCATGATGAGGCTGAGCTACTTTGGTTTTGTGAGAATCTTAACCCCGGGTGACACTCACACTTCGTGCATGTACACCACTTATGCCTTGTAATGCAATCATTAGTAATTAGCATTGCCATGTTTCTTTAGTATAAATTATGTTGTAAACCAAGCATTCTGTCCACCTTGTCTTTACTCGTTCTATTAATAACGTCTGCACTCTAGATATAGCTTCTGCTTTCGACTGTGTCTACTTCACAAACTTCGATCCTATGGCATCACTGGTAATCTTTTAACCTTGATCACCTCATATCTCTCCGATAGAACATACAGTGTTCGTGTCGACGGAGTACTTTCAACTTTATCCCCTGCTGGATTTGTAAACGCAGATGTACCGCAGGGTAGCTTATTGGGCCCTCTTCTCTCCTGGGTTGATATTAATGACCTTCCTGATAACCTGTCATGTAGCACATAGCTTAATGCAGATGACACGGCGCTTTTTTACCTCTTCGCAGGGAGCAGCCCTGAAAGTTCTCTGTAGCTTCAACACGACTTAAATAACCTCAGCTATTGGTCACAAGAATGGAGAATGAATTTTAAACCAGAAAAAATCGTTGACCTCACCTTCTCCAAATTTATTAATGCTCTCTTCCTTGTTGATCTTTCTTATGATCTTAAACTTAATGATGAAATCATTCT